>VXBA01004302.1:479377-502865 GCA_013399895.1 Serilophus lunatus
GAGAACGGCGGCGGCAGGCCGGCCCGCTGCCAGCCTCCCGTGGCTACCGGGAAACCCCGGTTGCTGAGGGCCCAGCGGATGCTGGCAGAGGAAATGGCCTCGCAGGTGGCAGCGGCTGCACCGGTGCTTCGGGCCGCCCACCCACCGGGCGGGAAGGGACGGGAGCTCCATCCTGCGGCCGGGCATCCGTGGCCTTCCCCTGGCTGCCGTGGGCTGCCTCTCCTCGCGGAGGTGTGACATCCCGTCTGGGAGCTCCTATGGGTGCCCAGGTGTCCCCGTTTCCACAGTGCCACCCGTGCCGTTTCTAGGTACGAGCCACCCTGCCCTCCTGTCTGTCATGGCATCCCGGAGCTCCGGGAGAGCCACCGCATGGCACCAGTGGATTGCATCCCCATCCCTGCCGGGCTGTCCCAGGGGATGCTGCAGCATCCCTACAACCGTCCCAGTGCCGCCCCGCCGCTGGCTTCACACTCGCTGCTTGCCAGGCTGGGAGCCAATGCCAGCGGCATCTACGCAGTCAGGGAGCCTTATCAGCGCTTGGCAGACCCCAGGGGGAGTGGCTGCCGTCCATCCCCTTGGGTGCTCTTCCCTCCCAGGACATGGGATGAGTCCTGGGTCTGAATTCAGGGCCGGAGGGCAGATGGCTTTTGGCTGGCTGGTGATAGGTGTATGATGGGGAGGAAGTCTGGCTGCCTACCCTGCACCTCCCACCTTTGAGAGGTCCCTGTGCCATGCAAAGAGCCAGGCTTGTGTCAGTGCTGACATCTCAGCTACCCTGGAAATGCAGCCACTTCTGGGGCGGGCATTGCCAGTAGGACGCGGTATCTGCTGGCAGCAGCCTGTCTGCACTGAAGGGTCTGGGGGCTCGCCCCACTTGCCCTGGCTTCCTGCCCCTTATCTTCACTGCCTGTGCTCCCTCTCCGTGCCTTCAGGCCCTCATCATCTTCTGCTGATCGCTTCAGACTCCTGGCAGCCTGTGGATAAGCCCTTGGGTGTTTGATTGCTGCTGGTGGTATTAGGGGACCCTCAGTGGAGGTCAGGGGTTTTTCCTCAGCCACCAAGGGCACTGAGCACTGATCTGGGATCTGCAAACAGTGGTGCTCTTGCACAGACAATCAAACTGATGTTTTGCAAGAGTGTCCCTCCCGGCGAGGTCAGGCCTTAGTGTTCCCCTGGGGCCTCCAGCAGCCCCAGCCCGTGGCAGGGGTAAGGGCCAGGGAGGTAGCTGCCTATGCCCTGTCCAGCAGCACCTGGCACCCAGCAGAGCCCAGCGGCTCGGCCCCCCTGCACTGCACGTGCATGAGATGCACCGGGGCAGAAGGCAATCGTTTCCCATCTGTGTCCTGCGCGGCAGCTGAGCCCTGCACTGGCCCCGCTCAGTGCCCAGTCCCAGCGCTGTTGTGTGCCGCAGCCACTTCAGCTTCAGCTCTCGCTGGGGGAGAGCTCAAGGGGCCCCCCGCTCCTGCCTGCGGCCCCCAACGCCCACCTGCTGGGGGGCCAGCAGCCAGCTGCCTGCAAGGTCGTCTGTCCACACCGGGTAAATCTTTAACTGCTTCTTGGGAAACACCTGGGAGCTGCTGCTTATGTGGGTGCCAGGGGGTTCGGAGACGCTGGAGGGGGTGGGAGCCAGCAGGAAAAGACCCTGCAACCAGCCCACCCAGCCCTGGACCCAGCATCTTCCACCAGTCCCACTACCCAGTGGGCAGGTACAGGGGAGCACAGCCCCCCGATTCCCGGAGGGAGGGGAAGGCCTGGGGTGGGAACATGCCCACTCCACCAGTCATGTCTCTCTTGGTGTCTTCTCTCCTCTGCCCAGCTTGCTCTGACGGTGGATTGAAGCACACTAGTGCTGGTGTCGCACTCAGCGTGACGGAGAGCAGGCAGGCAAGGGACCCTGTACTGGGCAGCCGACACCGTGCTCCAGCCTCCAGGAATGGCCGATAAGTGCAGTGAGGGGCTGCTGGTAAGTGCTGGGGTGGAGGGAGCGGGCTGGTGTGTGCCACTACCTCGGGGACCCAGAGAACCTGGCACAGGGAGAGACACACAGGGGCTCCTACAGGGCTTGGTGCTGTCCCAGGACCCCCATAATGGCTGTCAGGCTGCTGCTGGCTCTCCATGAGTCTGCTGCCTGTGGGGCTCCTCGGGTGTGGTGTTTTGCTCTGCCTGGAGATGCTATCGCCCATCTCAGGCACTCTGCCCAGCCTTATCACCTGCCGCAGCTCTCCAGGTGGGCGGCTCCACAACCTGCTGTCAGCAAAGGTTGCAGGGGCTCCTCCATGCCAAGTGCCTCCAGCGGGGCACAGATTGTGGCTGCTTCCCCTTTGCCGCTGTCCAGTGGGCTCTCCCAGATTGGGCTGGTAGGATGGTGCACAGGCAGAGCCAGGTTTCTCCAGGCATTGGTGTAGTGCTTGACAAGCAATGTGTTTGCAGGATGCAGTGAGCTGCCCTGTGCTCACCTCACCAGGGATGGCTTCGGTTCTGGGCAGATGTGGGATGTGCCCACTGTGTGTCTTTGTCAGAGGGCTGCCATGGTCCCATGCTTGTGGCAGCTCTGCTGTGCAGTGAGGGGTTTGGGAGCCCTGAGCTCAGGTTCCTGTGACAGGCTGCTGTGCTGTGTTGAGCAGGTGAGCCCAGGCTGGGCTTGGCTTTTTCCCTTTTTCCCAAAGGATGGAAGCTGAACGCTGGGATTGACACAGTCACCGGGCCCTCCCCTTCCCAGGGGGCTTCCTGAAATAGCTGCACACTCCAGCCACAGGGCTGGGAGCCAGGATTTGCCTAGGAAGCCAAGAGCCAGGGGAGCGGCATGCTCCAGCAAGCACTTCCAGCGCACTCGCGTGCATGCTTGTCCTCCGCTTGTGTGTCCCAGCATGGCCCCACTGGCTGTGCCTGCAACGGGAAGCCCACCACCCATCCTCCCCACAACGGAGAATGGATCAGGGCAGCCAGTGGGATAGGAAGGCAGATTTCTTCAGGAGAAGCCTCAGGCTGGGAACAGGGAGGTGCTGAGGGTGTATATGGACACATTCAGAGGTCTGTCATGATGATGCACATGATACAGGCCATGATTCCATGTAGCTGCTGTTTTCTTACCCTGGCCAAAGAGTCAGCATCGTGCTGGGATGAGGACTGAGCCTGACACCAGCAGTGGGGAGACAGAGATGGGAGTCCCCACCCACTTCAGTAAATTTTTAAGCCACTTCTCAGAAATGACCAGCCCATCCCCGGGCCAGGATGTCACATGCAACAGAGTCTTACACGTGCTATGTTGGCCACTGCAGCTCTCAGCCCTCTTCCCAATGCTTCCCTATTTGCAGAGTGCGAGGATACCTCTGTGCAGGGATGGAATATACTGCTATGGGGGCTGTGGGGGAAAGGGCAGGTCCCTGTGGTAGCATCTCTGCTCCTGGAGTATCCCCACTACTGAAGAATCCCTGCATTCCGAGAGCCTCAGGAGGAGCTGTGGCAAGCCAGGCATTGGCTACTGAGCTGCCTGGGTCCGTGTGGAAGGGAGCTAATCTTCTCGGCCTGTCTCCAGGGACCTGCCAGTAACCTGGTAAAGCCTGGTTCCTGTCTGTCCTCTCATCCTTGCCTGCAGGTGCAGTTCCCACCACCCCCTCCCTGTCAGGGTCCTGCATTGCAACCCCCGCCCAGCATTGTGTGTGCAGTCCCTGGGGCCAGACGGGTTTGCAGTGGGACTTGAGGTGCATGCTGTGTCCCATTCCGGGAGGGACAGGGTTGATGGAGCTATCACCTGGGTAATGTGCAGCTGTGCCTCAGTTTCCCACCTGTGTGCTGGGGCCTGGGGAACATGGGTGCTCTATCCTGTTTTTGCAGGTTCTGTGTTTTGCAGATGCCCCAGTGAACCTCTAAATGCTCACTCCAAAACAGCAGGCAGGACGAGGAGGGTATGCCCACCCTACTGCTCCCAAGCCCCACAGATATCCTGACAGCAAATGCCCAACAGGATGCAGGGCAGCTCCAGGGACTGGATCAGTCCCTCTGTGGCTGGGCAGAGGGGGTCCCTGTGGGGCTACAAGGGAGTGGGGAGAGTCTGCCAGCCCCCCCATCCCTGGCCTTTAAGGATATTTTGTTGTCCTCAGGATGCTTTGTTCAGGCTCCAGCGCTGCCAGTAGGTCCTGACTGCCAGGGCTGCCTTGCTTGCACGGCTGGGCAGCATTTGGCTGTGGGGTGCCCAGCCCAGGTAGGCTTCTGCTGTCACCCAAGACCACCCTGGCTGGATCCTGGGGTTCTGCTCCCCCTGCATTGCTGGTGACTAAGGGCTGGGAGGGCCCTGATTGTCCCAGACACCTCCAGTGGCGCAGTGCCATCGGTCAGCAGCAGGAGCTGCGGAAGTGGCTTTTGGCTGCAGGAGCCCTTCCCGGAATACCAAGGGGCAGTGATGGGGGGGCTGGCGGGGGATTTTTCTGCCTGAACGCCCTGAGAGAATCATGTCTACCCTGGTAGAATGGGGCCAGAGAAAGGCAGCCCTGCTGGGAAGCACTCAGCTTGGGAATGGTGGTCCTAGGGCAGGTACCTGGATATCATTCCTGCCCCTGTCATCCTGAAGCCCTGTCAGGAGATGGTGACAGGGGCTGGAAGGCCTGTGGCCATCCCCCATGCACCCATGGCCCTTGTTTTGCTAGCTCAGTCCCAGCACCACCAATTAGTCAGAGTGGGGACCAAAATCCCAGGGAAAGCAAGGGTCCCACTGCAGGCCCTAAATTTACCGTGATGTGTCTCCATGCAGCTGGCTGTGCCCTCTGTCTGCCAGTTGGGCTGGCAGAGGAGCAGCACTTTGCTTCCATGGGCTTGCACAGGACCTTGCATCCCCAGGATGAGACCATGGGTCCTGCTGTGCTGTGTTCCAGCTGCTGTGAAGGCCAGCCTGCCCAGGACAAGACATCTGGTGGTAGCAGACAGGTGGCCCAGGCAGAGTGGTGCAACTGAAGTAGGGCACGGGAGGATGTCCACAAGGTTCACAGAGGTGCCTTGCTGCATGTAGGGCAGGAGTCTCTGGGGCTGGCATAGTGTGGGATGGCTGTGAGCTTTCACACATTGTGGGGGTCACAGTTGGGTGCTGCCATCCTATGGGTGGGGCATGTCCCAAGCTACTGGGTGGCTGGTGCAGGAGTCGACAGAAAAAAGCACTGGGTGCTGGCGTGCGGGGGGTTGAGCGCCCGCCCTGCACACGTGTGCTGTTCACGTGTGTGCCCACGGCCGCCACTGCCCGGACCCCAGATGGTCGCCTGAAAGCGCTGGCCCGTCCCCCCGCCCTCGGTGCACCATCATGCCTCACTGGCGCCTTGGCCATGCTCCCCAGCCGGGACACAGGGCTGGGAGCAGCTGGGGCACCCCAAGTCTGGCTGGGGGGCACCCTGTGCCTGCCCTCCTGTAGGACACACACCTCACCAGGGTACCACCCCACCTTGGCAAGGGGGCGAGCCGGGATGTGGGGTGTCTGGCCAGTGGAGGGGTCATGGCACAGCCCTCTTGCCAACCAGATGGTCCCCCTCAGGGCAGTGACCTTGTGAGAGTTGCCATGGAGACCCCATGATGTCGCCAGCAGTATGACGTCCTTTTTGAGTGAAGTAGCATGGCACCAGGCTGGGGATGTGCCAGCGGACAGGCTTGTCCCTGTGCCTCTCTCCCCATGTGAGGTCATACCCTCACCCTGTAGCCCTTGAGTGCCCAGTTTTAGGGTCAGGCATACAGGACCAGGAAGCTGTGTGGATGATGGGCACAGGGGCAGGAATGCATGTGTGGGGCTGCGGGTGTTGGGGCACGGGAATGGGGGGCTCTGAGGGAATGTGGCCCTCTGCCGTGCTCGAAGAGCAGTTCCTGGCCCCATGCAGACGGGCAGCGGTGCCCGCAGGGAGGGCAGTGCTGCCTGCTGGAGCGTGTGGGGCTGCGAGCAGCTGGACCCTGTTAATGAGGCCTCATTAAGTGGGACAGGGCTGAGCCTGCTGTGCAGCCTGTGCTGTCTTGTCCTGCCTACGCCAGCCAGGGAGGGCACCTGGCTCGTGGGGTACAGCTTGTGGGGGGTAACAAAGGCACGGGGTGCCTGTGGTGTGGGCCAGTTAGGGATGGTGCCAGGGCAGGTGGCATCGTGGGGTGCTGGTGCTGTGTCGGGGCAGGCGACAAGGGGCCGAGCCTGGCCGGGAGGCAAATGGGGAGCAGTGCCAAGCACTGGAGGCAGCAGGCGGGGGAAGGCGGGAGGGTGGGCGGCTGCTGTGCTGGAGCCTGAGGTGCCAATGAAGCTGGGGACTCACCAAGCCATTCAGCCTGGGCCCCCGGATGGCAGCTGCGAGCAGCGGGGCCCCCTTGGACTCTCTCAGCAGGTCAGTGGGCAGGTGAGAGCAGGGTCTGGGGGGCAGAGTGGGTGGGCCAGGCTGAATGACAGCCATGCCAGTGCTGTCCTACCCCCGCAGTGGGTCTCCAAGACCCTTTATACCAGCTTCGGGGTGACGGCACTGCAGGGCTGAGCCACAGCTTCAGATTTGTGCTATGGCATGCTGGAGAGCTACCCCCAAACCCCACAGCCAGGAGTGTGGGGTGCTCTGGGGTGGGGAGGGCACAGCATGGCACCAAACTCCTCCATGTCCTCAGCTGTGTTGGGAGCAAGAAGAGATTTCCTGACAATTGTGTGTTTGTTTATTCTGGAACCTACTGAGTTTGCAAAAGAGGTGCACAGCACCTGGGTTGTAGCTCCGTGCTGCAGGGGCAGAGTATAGCAAAGATCCTCCTTCTCCCCTCCCCGCCCTCTTACCTTTCATGGGCATCAGTTAGTAGTGCCAAAGGTTGCCCTGGCTCCCCATGGCACCCCCGGGCAGTACTGATGCTGCTTGGGTGGCTGGCAGAGCATGCTCAGGACTATCTCTGGGGCTGGGCAGCCTCCTGCATTGAGGGGTAGTAAGGGCTGTGTAAAACTGCTGGGATGGCCTGGAAGCTGAACATCCCCCTTGTCACTGCATCACTGAAGCCCTGGGAGTATCCTCTTGTCTGTGCTTGTCCTGGCACCCACAGATGATGCTGCCACCCTCCAGGCCATGCCAGATGCCTGTTCCCTCATGACATGCCTCTGCTACACTGGAACAGGGGTCAAACACAGAGTGGGCACCAAAGAGAGAGGGCAGGGAGAGTTAGGATGTCCCAGTGGGGCTGGCAGAGCTAGGATGGGCAGACTGGCAGGGCACAGCAACCTCTGATGCAGGGCTGACACTTGTGGATTCATTATCCCATGTTCCAGGAGAAGGAGTGCAGGGCCTGATTTTATGACCCCCAGCACCCAGAATCAGTGGACAACCAGCAATGGCACCATAAACATCCCGTCTTTCAGTGATTCCATACCTCCGGTCCTGGGGACCCCCACTTTGGGCTGGGGTTCATTTGCCCCAGAGATCCTGCACCCCACTTTCTTGTCCTGGAAGAGCTACTATTGTGGCGAATGATGTAGTTAACATCTATTTTTATCTTCCAGCAGCCCCTTTCTAACCCAGTCATGACTTTGTTGCCATCTCCATGGCAATGACCAATGACATTGGGCTGATGACATCAGGGGATGACTGGTACCCTGCGCTGGCATTGCAGGAATAGCCCTGACACCCCAGCAGAAGGTTGGATGGAGGAACTGGAAATCCCTCACTGGTTCAGGGGGGGCTGGATAAGGCTTACATCCCACAGAGTGCCTCTACTGGGCTGAAGTACTCCAGTGGGCAGTTTAAATGGGGGGGAAAAAAAGAGGAGAGGGATCATGCTGGAGATGCCTCCCATGAGGACATCCCTTTCCAGCATCGCCCCTGCCACCACCATGAGCTTCTCAGCCATAAATCAGGGCCTGTTAGGGAAATGGGGGGCATCCGGGCACCCCAGCCAAGCTGTCATTGTGTGAGGCAACGCTGCTTAGCATGAGAAAGGCTTTGGTGCCAGGCAGGGTGATGGATGATGCCTGCTTTGCTGGGCTGGGGAAGTTTTGTCTGTGGTGTATGTGGTGGGGGTGGGGGGGGGTTCCCTGTGGAATGGGGAGGAAGGATGCCCTGGGCACCCCGAGCATGCCCTTTTTGGATGTTTCGGATGTTCCCTTTTTGAATGTCCCTTCTGGGGACATTTGGGGTGCCCCAGGTGTCTCTCCCCCTCCCTGATATTATCACCCAAGCCGGGCATCTTTTGGAGCTGCATGGGATTACATGCATAGAAAATTTGGGGACTGAGACTGCATAGTTATTGGATGGCGGCTCTCCTTTTGCATCCCAGCTCTATCCCTTTCCCACAGCGGGGAGAGAGGGCAATTTCATCTTCCCAGATGTCTGGGTTCTCTCTGTTCTCCCCCCTTCTTTTATCATGTGGGGTTGGGAAGATAATTAATGAGTGTAAAGGACATGATGACCTTTTTAGATTTGGGGAGGGGAGGCTGGTAACAAGCTGAAGGGTGAGCACGCAAGTGTTTGCGCACGTGTGCTTGCTTGTGCATGCATGGACACACATGTGGCTGCCCCCTTATTAGGGACAAGTGCACCAAAGCCCAATGCTGCAGGAAAGGAGGAGGGAACAGCAGAGGCCTGGCAGTTTCATTGCACTGGTGCCAGGTGGCTCAGAGTTGGGATGATGCATTGGGCATAGGGGTGAAGCCTTGCCAGGGTCACCTGAACATAGTGGTGACTTGGGCAGAGATGAGGTCTCCTCTGGGCACCAGGGCTCCAGGCTGAGCCAGGGCTCTGCAGTGTATGTAGTCCCCCAACCAGAACCTTTGTCAGGGAGGCTGGAGCATTGCCCCCCCTCCTGCTGGCTGTGTTGCTCATTAGGAGCCTCGTTAGTGTGAGCAGCTTAATCAGAAGCTTCTCGATCAGATCACTCTGCTTGAGTGGGCAGTGTGCCCTGGCATGGGGACAGTGCCAGTGTCCTGTCACCCCCCCTTGGGGACCCCTTGACTCTGCTTGTGCGCTGCACCCCTCAACAAGAACCTCCCCTGGGAAGGGCCTTCCCCAGCACCCGGAGCTGCCGTGAGCTCATTTCTGATGGACCCTTTGCTCATGGAGTCTGGCATGGGCACCCTGTAGCCCTGGCCAAAGTCCCCACTGTTTCCCCCATTGCCCCTCTCCTCCATCCCTGTGCCCCTGCAGCCCCCCCGCAGCCCGTGGCGCGTGCGGGCCCCACTCACAGCAGATGGCTTTGTTTGGCAGCGCAGTGCCGGAGTCGCTGGGCATCACGTCCCGGCTGTGCCGGCCCTAATCAAATGATACGGTTAGGTGCACCGCGCCTGCTGCCCGCACCCCGCCGGCGTGAGCAGATCCAAAGTGACGGCTCCCATTTGTGGCCCACTCACTGCCGGCATCAGCCATCGTGGGGGGCACGTGGAGGGGGAGGCAATAGGGGGAGCAGCATGACTGGGTATGGGCATCTGGGCGTCTGTGTTAACAAGATTAGCACTGTGGAGCTCCAGCATGCTCCTAGGGCTTGCACCTTGTACTGTTCCTGTAGGGTCATGGGTGCTGTGGGGCCATGGACTGGCAACCAGTACTCTCACCTCATGCATCCATTACCTGGCCTCAGGTGCTTGGAGCACCACTGCACCCCAAAATGCCATGTGCCTTCAAACTGACCTGCCAGAGCTCCACAGTTTTCAGGCAGGACATTATTACGAGCTCAGAGCTGTTCTGAGACAGAGCTATCAGGTGATGGGTGCCATCCCTGCCATGGGTGATGGGCGCTCATCCCTGTTGTTGTTGTCTTCCTTGCTGTGAGCTCACATTGTGTGGCAGTCTGCACAAAGAGCCCTTTCTTGCTCCCTTCTGCTCCCCCCTCCCTGCCTCCAGTCCTCTGCAGTGAGGGACAGCTGGGCACTTGGGCTGTACACCCAGGGGACCCACCTGCATGGGACACCCTGTGAGCTGCCCTGAACATAGTGCCTTTTCTGGGTGCTGAGCTGGTGGCAGGACCCTGGTTGTGGCTGGGTGCCCTTTCTGGGAAGGCACCCAGCCCCCTGCCTGCTCCAGTCATTGCACCTCACTTCTCATTGAAGGGGGCTTTTGCTTCACTCCAGGGGTCCCACAATTCCCCCCCCAGCTGTGGGCATTGGCCACCCAGCAGGACCTCTCTCGCTGGGTGCAGGGAGGGGGAGCATGAGAACAGAGGGCCTTTTGTGCTCGGGTGCCCAGACCTGCTTTGTATGAGTTGCAGACTCTTCCTTGGCTGCAGCCGGGCTCCAGGCAGACCCATTCATCAGGGGGAGGGCTGCCACTGCTGCCCTCCCCCTCCTTGGCATTGCCTGTTCATGGTAGGCGGCAGGGGCTGGCATCAGGGCGGGATGGGGAAGGATGCCAGGGACCACCCAGTCCCGCTCCATGGTCATTGCCCCTCCGATGGGGCTGATGGGGGGGTCCCCAATTGAGCCATCGCATGGGATCTCTCCACAGAATGGCGCTGTGCCCGGGGAGCGGGGCAAGCAGGACAAGAGCGTCAAGCGCGGCAACTGGGGCAACCAGATCGAGTTTGTGCTGACCAGTGTGGGCTACGCCGTGGGCCTGGGCAACGTCTGGCGCTTCCCATACCTCTGCTACCGCAATGGGGGAGGTGGGTGTCAGGGGGACAGGGGAGTGGGGTGCCTCTGGGCAGGTGTGGGGGGTGTGCACGCCTGCCCCACGTGGTACTTGTTGGGATGGTACAGGGCATGGGGAGCACAGCTGTGCCTGGGGTCATTTCCCACTCATCCTCTGGTTCCTGTCTGCTAGGTGCCTTCATGTTCCCTTACTTTATCATGCTGGTGTTCTGCGGCATCCCCCTCTTCTTCATGGAGCTTTCCTTCGGGCAGTTTGCCAGCCAGGGCTGCCTCGGTGTTTGGAGGGTCAGCCCCATGTTCAAAGGTAAGGAGCTGCCCGTTCCTGATGGCACATGCCAGCATGGGATGCCTGCCGTCACAGTGCCTGGCACCTGGTATGACCCACACACACTGTGGGATGCACACACACCTCTGACACATCACACGGCCCCATGCAGGCGCCTGTGGCTCGCACAGCCGCACATACCTATGCCTTGCACACAAATCACTGTCTGTGTTGCACAGATACCCACATTGCGTATCCTGCACATACCTCAGCGCCACGCTGGCATCCACTGCAAGCATTACACACACATCCCTGCATATGCCACATGTGTTCCCCAGCATCACTCTTGCAGAGGTCACTCAGGTCCCCTGAACACCCTGTGGATGCCTGTGGCGTGTCCAGCTGTGGGCATGCTTCTGCAGTCCTCTCCCTGGACCATAGGCAGTAGGTGCAGTGCCCACAACGTGAGTTCACACCAAGCCCATGCTTGCCCTGCCATGGCTCGGCCCTGCTCCAGGTGCATCTCCTGGCATACTTGTGTGCTCCCTTGCTGCTGGCTGCCTGGCACATGCCCCCAGGCTGCCTGCCAGGTGATGTGCCCACATACCATGTCTAAGTGCAAGCTGCTCATGCACACGCTTCTGTGTCCTCTGCATTGTGGCATGCTCAGCCTGGGATGCGCTCCCCTGTGCTTATGTGGCCTCTGTTATATGCCGCTAGGTAGTGGAAGCCGTAAAGTCACTGTAAGCCGAGAGTGACCCACATCTAGTGTGTCTGTAGAGCTGCAGACCCCAAGGGTTTGTCTGCAGCCTGTGTGCATTGCCAGGGGACCCTCAGCACCACTGATCTTTGGAGGTAGAGAGTCCCATGCACGCTGCCTCTCAACCCTGTGGCACAGCCAGGCGCTGAGCCGTAGTGTGGCTGCAAGGCTGTTGAATGCACTGCATGCCGCACACCCCTCCCATGCCACAACTCCCCATGCTGTGTGCCGTGCCCGTGCTGTGCCACTGCACCATGCCGCTCACCCCTCCCCGGTGCTGTTCCCAGGCGTGGGCTACGGGATGATGGTGGTGTCCACATACATCGGGATCTACTACAACGTGGTGATCTGTATTGCCTTCTACTACTTCTTTGTGTCCATGACGCGCGTGCTGCCCTGGACGTACTGTAGCAACCCCTGGAACACGCCCGACTGTGCGGGGGTGCTGGACAGGAACCTCTCCAGCCGCGCTGCTCTCAACCTCACCCAGCTCCTCAACACCACCCAGAAGCGCACCAGCCCGAGTGAGGAGTACTGGAGGTACCAAGGAGTGGAATCCTCCAAGGGGGGTACCAAGGGGAATGGGGGAGGTGGTGATGGTGGGACCCCACTGACACTGCTGCCCCCCTCCACATATAGGAGGTATGTGCTGGACCTGTCAGATGACATAGGGAACTTGGGCGAAGTGCGACTGCCCCTCCTGGGCTGCCTTGGTGTCTCCTGGGTGGTGGTCTTCCTCTGCCTCATCAAGGGTGTCAAGTCCTCAGGGAAGGTACTTGTGTGTTCCCTTTCCCAGCCCTTCCCAAATCTAGGCACGGCCCTGTCATGACTGGGAATGAACTTCCTGTTGTTAACATGGCCGTACCCCTTCCCTGTGGCCATGGCCCCATCTCCCTGACCATAGCCCCTCCCCTGGAGCATATAGTCTCGTGATCCATTGCTCCACACTCTGGACCATAACCCCTCTACCAGTCCATAGCCACACCCCTGCCCAGGCCACACCCACTGTTGCTGCCCCACTGAGGTGCTGCCCCACAGGTGGTGTACTTTACGGCCACGTTTCCCTACGTGGTGCTCACCATCCTCTTCGTGCGCGGCATCACACTGGATGGGGCCCTTACTGGCATCATGTACTACCTGACGCCCCAATGGGACAAGATCCTCAATGCCAAGGTGAGCAAGGACAAGGGGTGGCGGGTGGCCAGGGCAGAACGGGGCTAGGGCCACAGCACTGACCATCCCACTGCCACAGGTGTGGGGTGACGCAGCCTCACAGATCTTCTACTCACTGGGCTGTGCCTGGGGTGGGCTCATCACCATGGCCTCCTACAACAAGTTCCACAACAACTGCTACCGGTGAGTGCCTTATCACAGCACCTGCATCCTGCCACTGCCCCTCGTATCCGCTGCCAGTCCTGACTCCTCTTCCCACAGGGACAGCATCATCATCAGCATCACCAACTGCGCCACCAGCGTCTATGCTGGCTTCGTCATCTTCTCCATCCTGGGCTTCATGGCCAACCACCTGGGTGTGGATGTCTCCAAGGTGGCCGATCATGGCCCTGGCCTGGCGTTTGTCGCCTACCCTGAGGCCCTCACCTTGCTCCCCATCTCCCCACTGTGGTCCATCCTCTTCTTCTTTATGCTCATCCTTCTGGGATTGGGTACACAGGTAGGTCGTGGTGGAGCCAGCACGTCTGGATACAGTGGCATGGTGGGCCCACGGTGGTGACATGCTGTCCCCTCCACCCCACGCACAGTTCTGCCTGCTGGAGACACTGGTCACGGCCATTGTGGATGAAGTGGGCAACGAGTGGATCATCCGCAGGAAGACCTTTGTAACATTGGGAGTAGCTGTGGTGGGCTTCCTGCTGGGTGTCCCACTCACCACACAGGTAGGTGACCATGGGACTGGGGTGATGGGGTGCCATTACCATGGCCACCTTCATCAGCCATGGCCACATTGTTGCTGCCCTGGTGGTGGTGGCAGCCAGCACCTGGTCTTGCCATGCTAACAGTGGTGATGGTATCCAAACTTAAGCATCTCCATGCTGACCCTGACATCAGGCATTGCCGCGCCAGCTGTGATGGTGGTATTTGGGCTGTGTGTTGCTGGCCCAAACACAGCATGGCTGTGCCATTGCCCTGCCAACAGTGGTGGTACCGCTGAGGCAGCTGTGCCAACGGGTCTGTCTTACAGGCGGGCATCTACTGGCTCCTGCTGATGGACAACTATGCTGCCAGCTTCTCCCTGGTTATCATCTCCTGCATCATGTGCGTGGCCATCATGTACATCTATGGTAGGTGCGACTGCCTCCAGCAAATAGCAGTGTGCTGTGTGCTAACCCGCGAGGCTGTTGGCCAAACGGGAGCTGTGACCTGAGGAGGCTCCTGGGTCCCACCACAAGGGCTCCTGATCTGGTGGTGGATGGGAGGTGAGGGGGCTTGGGGTCCCACTTGGGCTGATGGCCACTTGTCTCCTCAGGGCACCGCAACTACTTCAAGGACATTGAGATGATGCTGGGCTTTCCCCCCCCACTCTTCTTCCAGATCTGCTGGCGTTTCATCTCACCAGCCATCATATTTGTGAGCATCGTGACCATGGGGCATGGGGAGGAGGGGGAAGGGAGCTCACCTGGATATGACCCTCCTTGGGGAGGAAGGTGTTGGGTTGTGGGAGAGCAGGGATGGAGCAGAGTAGAATGGTTGTGGAGGTACAGAGCAGGCTGGATTCTCTCCACTGGCTGATCCTGCCTATCCCTTCCCAGTTCATCCTGGTCTTCACAGTGATCCAGTACCGGCCCATCTCTTACAATGAGTATGTCTACCCTACCTGGGCCATCAGCATTGGTTTCCTCATGGCCCTCTCTTCTGTCATCTGCATCCCCATCTATGCCATCTACAAAGTGTGCCGTTCTGAGGGGGACACACTGCTTGAGGTGGGTGGCCAGGGACTAGACCCCCTTGTCTGTCTCTTACCTGGGGCTGCCTGCAGGGCTGTCCCTCAGCCCACTGGAGCTCTCAGCATTGGCTGTGTGCAGGCAGCATCCATGGGGCACAGCATCTCTGGGCCCCCCCGGAAGCTGCTGGCATGTTGGGACAGGCTGGGGCACAGGAGCACAGTGGGTAATAACTTTGTTCCCATCGTCTCTGTCTCTCTCTAGCGCTTGAAAAATGCTACCAAGGCGAGCAAGGACTGGGGCCCGGCGCTGGCAGAGCACCGCAGTGGGCGCTATGCCCCGGCATTCAGCCCCTCCACTGAGTCCCACCTGGAGGTGCAGCCCCTGCAGCCAGAGAAGGGCCAAAGCGAGGTGGTGGCTGCATCCCCTGTGCAGGGCAGTAATGGCTCAGCTCACAGCCAGGATTCCAGACTGTGACCCCCCCACAATCCCCACATCCCCTCTAACCCCTTTCGCACCTTCCGCTGGCGGAGCCTGGCTCCGGGCACACCGGACCATGGGGGGCTCTCAGCACCTATCCCCGAGACCCCCCACCTCCTTGCCGGTTAACCCCTCCCGCCCCGTGGCGTTCGTTAACCCTCGTGTTTACGGTAACCTTTGTGCTCAATGCTGGGACAAGAGAGGAGGGGCCACAGCCCCGGGAGGGTCAGGAGCCAGAGGCACTTTGCAGGGGCCTTGCCTTGGGGGAATGCACAGGATGGGGGGGCCAGATGCTCCCTGGCACCCACCCACCCCCTCCCCAAGCCAGGCACCCTGCCCTGCCATGGGGCATCCTCCTGACCTTCCCATGGTGAGGACATAGGGTGAGGCCAGGGCTGGGCATGCAGGGACTGCATATAGCCACCCCAGCCTGTATGTGCACAAGGTCATCATGGCAAGGGTTGGCACTGCAGGGATCCCCAGCCCAGGTGGGCACCCACTGTGGCTCACAGGTGGCCATGCCCGGGGGTGGTGCCAAGCACCATGCCAGTACAGGGGATGGGAGGCAAGCAAGCTGCTTGCAAGGGCAATAGGATCTCATGGCACAAGACACAAGCACTTATAGCACACATGTGCAGCACACGTGTGTGTTCTTCACAGACACAGTATGGGCACACATGTGGTGTACATGGGCATGCACATCCAATGGTACCTGGGGCTGTGCAGGTGGTGAGCTGGCATGCTCCCCTCCATGCACCCCTCCACCCTCTGGCCCCACTGGGGGCTGTGGGTGCCCTTCTGGGTGGCCAGGCATCGCCTGCAAAGCTGGGCACAGCCACAAGCAGCATGGGCACAGCCTGACACTGCTGCCTGCCCCATGGTGGGGCAGAAGGCTGGGAACTACTTAAGCCTGGCCGGGGGGTGACAGGGCAGGGCCAAGGTCCAGCTCTCTCCAGCAGCCCCAGCACTGGCAGGGGAGGACCCTCCATGGTGCTAAGGGGGAGCAGGATGGACCGGCCTCCCCCAGCTGCTGCTTAATGAGAGGTACTAGTGGAGACACGAAGGGCTGCAGCAGCCCACTCTCGCTCCGAGCCATTTGGGGATGCTCTGTCCCCAACCAGTATTAGTGGAGCAGGATGTACTGGCAAAGGCCAGATGGTTTTAATCAGTCTTCCAGCTCCAGCCAAAGGGCTTGGAGCTCTTGATTTGGGGTGGATGGGGTGAGACCCTTCCCCACCCTGCTTGCTCCCCTCCCAGCCAGAACCCTGTGTTCCCCATGCTGCAGCCCCAAGGCTGGTGCAGGGACATGGCACAGCTTGACACAGTGGCGGGAGGCGGTGGGCAGTGAGCCCCAGCAGGATGTTCCAGCTCCCCGTCCCAAGCCCCCCGTCGCGCCATGGCGAGGGGCGCAGGTTCCCGCATGGTGCCCGTGCCCCGCCCCTCGAGTCACGCTGCTACTCTTCACCTCTAATTGTCAGCAATAACGCGCGCGTCCCTGGGTAGCGCTACCTGTGCCAGTGTCTCAGGGCAGCGCTGCCTGTGCCAGTGTCTCTCCTGGTGTAGAGTTCTAAAGTATCCTAGATTTTAATGAGATTTATATTCCTGAGGTTGTGTCACACTGTGCCCTTCTTTGGGAATCATGATGTGGGGGAGGGAAAGGCTGGAAGGTAGGAGACCACATCCTCTGGCTGCATGGGCCTTTTCCCCTCTGATGCCATGGATTGGCACTGAGAAGCCAGGTTAGGTCCTGTGGAATGCTCCTTTGCCCTACTTGGACCTACAAAACCATCTGGAGCTAAGGTAGAGGATGGGACAAGACAAGTTTATCCCTATGGGACAGCATTGTCTCCAAAGGGAGGGAAGGGCAGGTAGTATCCATGGCACAGTGAGGGGAGCTGGCTTTGCCCTGTGCACTTCACCCTAGTGAGGGCTGGGCACCTTGTGAGGTCCCCCCAGTGGTGAGGGAGCTGGGGGGACTCCAAGGGTAGGCAGCGGGTGGCAGACAAGGCTCCTTCCCCCCCCACCCCAATCCCACTGCCCTATCCCATGGTGATTCTTCTCCCACCCCCCACCTGACCCCATAAACCCTGACAATTTTTCAAATTTTTATTAAATACAAAACCCTCGGTCTCTATGACCGAACGCTGCATTCAACGTACGCTGAAAAAAGGGTCAGACATTCAAATGTACAAAAGTCACCGGTGCCCCCCAGCCCTGGCGTGCTGTCCAGCTCCCAACCCCACTGCTCCTGGACCCCTGTGGGGTGCCAGGGCTCCCAGTCCCATGGAGGGGCACGAGGCTCCCACTGTGCACACCCTGGCCTCTCCTGCCTGCAGCCCCTCATGGCCTGGAAGTGGGAAGGCAGACAAGGGCAGACCTCAAGGGGGAGATCCCCTACCTGCTAGAGGGGGCCTGCACCAGTCCCCAACAAGAGGGGCTGGGGGGTTCAAATGAGCCCTATTCCCTCCAAAGCAGGGAGGGCAGGTGAGGGCAGGCGCAGACAGGGGCTTCAAACACAGAGCACCTGCCTTTGGAGGAGGGGGATGGGATACAGCTGCCATCCCCCCCAGCCCTAGGGAAACTGAGGCACAGCAAGGGACGTTCGCTAACTGGAGGTCTCTGTTTGGCAGAGCTGAGACGGGGCCCGGCTCTAAGCACCAGACTAAAGCAGAGGAAGACAGCGAGCCACATCTGTGTGCCCAGCAGTACGGGCAGCGCCCGCTGAGGGCAGCAACCTCGCCCTGATCCTGCCTGCTTGTGGGGGCCTGGGCTGCTCCCGTCCCCAGCTGGGGCAGCAGAAGTTCCAGCGCTGGCAAAGGGGGAAGCCTGCACCCCACTTCTCACAGCGCTGGTGGCGAGCCCCCAGCTCTCACAGAGCAGTTGGGATCTCACCCTCCCCGCCCAGGGTGCAGGCAGGAGCTGGCATGGGCTGGGGGTGCCTCGCCAGGCCTGGGGCTGCCCCCTCCCTCTGTGCCAGGAGCTGCTCGCAGGGCACCCGGGCTCGTCCGCCAACACACCACGTACGGGGCAGGGGTCCTGCAAACACACTCGTGGGGATGGGGGGGAGAGAAATCCTGGGGACTGAGGGGCCGGCTGGAGGGCAGCCGTCTCCAGAAGGCAGCAGAGTAGGCAGAAAACATCCCTGTCCAGTCCTGGCTCTTGAGCTGGGGCAAAACCCGCTGTGCCCAGCCAGTCCGGGCACAGGGGTTCCCCGTGATGGGAGCACTAGCCACGGGCTAGGCGGGGCGGTGGCCTGCCGATCTCCACCGTGATGTTGGTGTACATGGGCTGGCGTGAGATCTCCACCAGCCGGTACTGCAGCGAGCTGATCCCATCCCGCTTCATCGTCATTTTGGTGTTCTGGATCTTGGTGAATCTGGCGGAAAGAGGAGCAGGATGAGGATGGGGGGCTGTCCTGCCCTAGAGCCAGCAGTGCCAGACTTCTACAGGAGTGAGCAGAGCAGGGGAGCCCAGTGACCACCCAGTGTAACAACTGCCCCAGCCCCTGCAGCTCACTCACCTCTGCGGGTTGGGCTCATTGTGTTTGTCGCGTTCATGCTTAATCATGCGGTACCTCCCAATGCGGATGTCGGGCCTCGACACCTTCATGCCATTCAGGGAGATGCTGGGGGCCGAGAGCAGGGGGGGTAATCAGTGTGTGGGCACCAGGGTGGGACATTCCCCAGCCCAGAGACCTCCAGGGTAAGACCCCAGGCCAAATAAATCTGTCCCTGGTTAAACAAAGCTGTGCCAAGCCAAGATGAGGAAAGCCAGGCCCCACCCAGGCCAGTGTGATGACTAAGGGTGCCACATGCCCCACGGCAGACCATACCGAAAGCACCACTCCCACTAGCTGTGGTCAGCCTATGTCACACACAGGCAGCCATCCCTGTGCAGCCATCCCTCCCTCCCTTCCTCCCTCCACAGCCCCTGCCCTTTACATTCCCCGAATGCCACTGCCTAGCCCTTCCCTCGGAGCCCAGCCCTGCCCTCAAGTCAACATCAACAGCTGACTGAAGCTCTTCCACTACTTGTCCCTTACCCTGAGTCCATCTTGTGTGAAAATCACTACCATACTGAGCGCCCACAGCACCCACAGGGTGTTTTGCTCATCCGGCCATTACAGGCTGGTTATACACCCCTGGCTGCACACTGCTTCTCTGGGGACTGCTGTGGGGGAACGCACGGGAGATGAGGTGGCCACTGTCCAGCTCTGGCATCCAACACAGTGTGTATGTGGGGGGATTAATCTCGGCTCTGCATGCAGCTGTGCTGCTGCCTGCTGGCTGCTGCCAGGAATGACTGTGGCTGCTGCATGGCCACCACTGAGATGTTTCCAACTTTTTAATTTCGGCCCTGAACGCATCCAACTTTATCATTCCAGCCCTGGCCTGACACAGGCACACCACCCCATGGGTGCAGCTCATACCATGCTGGGGGGGGCATTCAGCCACAAGGAAGGCAGAGGGGTGCCCACAGCCTCCCAACACCCTAGGAGGGGCCAGTTCTATCCATGAGGTTTGTCATCCCTAAAGTTGGAGGGTAACTCAAACCCTCCCTTACATGTGGCATGGCCCATGTGTATCCCCCACAAAATCCCAGTGCTGGTGAGAACACTTGCTCAGTGCTTGGTGGGGAGCCCTGGTACACCCCAACCAATCAGTGCTGCTGAGGGGCTGACACCTACCGGTTAAAGATGTCATCATCCTCTCCTCCCCAGCCCCAGTATTCATTGGGAAAGCCATTGATCTTCAGGAACTGCGACTTGCTCAGCCCAGAGACACCACCAAAGTAGCCAGCATAGGGCAGCCTGCAGGTTGACAGCGAACAGGTCAGCCCCAGGGACAGGCAAGGATGGAGATCAGCCCCATGGGGACCCCCAGGTACAAGCACCAGCAGTTTTCTGTGCCATGCTCCTACCCAGGGCTCTAAGCCCTCTCTCATCTCAGGTCCACAATTTGAGCCAGCGACTTCATGCCTGCCCCAGGTGACAATCAAGGTTAGTGGTCCCAATGTCATTCCACTGAGATACCCCAGCCCTGCCTGGGTAAAAATGGCTCCCCAGGGCACCCACCTGAACCCAAACTTGTCCATGCCAACAGCAAAGTGCCGTGGCTGCTCGTAGCAGCGATAAAGGTTGCGATCGTCCATGGGGATGAGGTCCACATCGCTGAAAATGAAGCAGTCATACTCCTCGTCGTCCTTGAGTGCCTCCATGAACCCCACGTTGAGCAGCTTGGCCCGGTTGAAGGTGTCCTCACCGAACTGCAGGGCAGAGCTCAGTGATGTCTGCTTCCCCATGCCAGCCCCACCGCCCCCTCGCCCCTGCCCCCCTCACCTGGTTGATGATGTAGATGCCATAAGCCACCTTCTGCCGACGCAGGATAGGGTGCAGGTAGTGCAGCCAGTACTTGAGGTGGTGCTCGCGGTGCCGGAAAGGGATGAGGATGGCGACCTTCTGCCGGGGCAGGCAGTCTGGGGGGGTGTACTTGCCGCCTTGGCGCACATCAGGGTTCTCTCGCTGCACTCGCTCCATGCTCATGGGAGAGCTGAACTCGATGAGCAGGCGTCCAACTGCAAAAGGGAGGGGGCAGGGTGATGCCCGCAGGACAGGACATGGTCAGGGTCATGGTCACCTGCTGCTCCTGCCCAGGATGGTAGAGCAAACAGCAAGAGGGACCTGCAAGGGGGGACTGATACTGCTGAGGGCAGAGAACATCCAAAACCTTTTCCAAACAGGGGCAGAGAGACTGGGCTAACAAACCCTGAAGCCAGCTGTTCTGGTACCACTTCCAGATTGGGATTTCTCTATCGCTTCACTCCTGGAGCCACCAGGAAGACTTGCCCATTGCCCAAGGGATAAGGATGTCATCCATGGGCACACACCTCTGCCCTATGCTCCGAGTCAGGGCCCAAATTCACCCCCAACACTCACCCAGCATGTCTCACCTAAGCCAGGAGGTGTCTCCTGGCAGGGCTGCAAGGGCTTCTCAGTGGCGGATTGGTTGGTGTTGGGCTTGGTGCTGGGGGATGGGGCCTCAGCACCAGCCGGCCCATAGCTGGGAACGGTGCCGTTGGGGCGAGAGGAGTTGGAGAAGGGGTGGGTGCGCGAGGCATTCCTGGCATTGAAGCGGCTGAAGAAGTCCAGGTGCTGCGCGTAGACATCGAAATAGAGGATCATGATGATGACAAAGTGGAGCAGGCAGAGCAGCAGCACGGCCTTGCAAATCCTTTCCAGGGTCACCCCCAAAAGCAGCCTGGTCATCTTCTGGGGACGGGCAGGCAGACATGTGCACTTAGTGGGGCAGGGGGGCGGCTCCAGCCACGGTCCTGATCCTGCCAAGACAGCCCACGCTCAGGACACTACAGCCCAAATGACACTGGGGAAGTAGGAGCAGCACAGCCCTGATGCAGAGGTGAAGGACTTGCAGGTTGGTATGCCACAGAGCACCCCAGGGGGAGCATTTCACTTGGATCTCTGCTCTGAATGCACAGCCATGAAGGCGTAGCCAAGAGGTCCTCAGCCTCACACAGCAGGTGTCCTCCTAGCTTTCCTAGGTCAAGACCAGAAGAGGACAGATCCACTCCCCTTTTCCCCAACCAGGCAGAGGAAATGGACACCTCCACAGCTGCCACAAAGAGCCTCCATGGAGGCTGGGCCCTTGGAGAAGGTCATGCTCTCCAAAAATATGGCCAGCCTGGGACATCCCAAGAGCACCACAGGTGCCCCCACCAGCTATCCCTTTCTGAGACACCCTACTTCCCTGTTCCCCATTCTGCTCCCTCCTCACAGTGCTACACCCCAGCAGCAGCACCAAAGCAGGGCTGGCAGTGAGACTCATGCCAGCAGAGGCCCTCCTCGGGACCCCCAGCAGGAGAGCAGCTGCACAGCTGACAGCAAGCCGGGCCAAGCAGGATGTCCCAGCCCCCCGGAGTCAGGGTTCCCGGCCATGTCCAGAGGGATCCGGCTTACAGCCAGCAGCGCAGATCCTCTCTCCTCCTGCTCCTGGTGATGAGGCCCCCTGGGACACTGGGAACTGCCCCTTATCTCTCACATGACATCTGGAGCTGGGCCAGAGCCCCGTTGGGAAACCAGCTGGGACAGTCACTAGAAAGTCCCAGATGAGCCAAACTGTCCCGGCCTTCAGAGCCCTGCTGCTGCCAAGGCTCGAGCTGCAGCACAGCCATGCAACCCAGCTCCTGCCCTGATCCCTGCCACCTTAGTCCCCATTGTCAGAGAAGCTTCTAGGACACGGCAAGGCAATTGCAAGGGACTGGTATAGGGGTTCACAAGGCGTTGGGAACCTTGGGACAGGCGACTGCAGCTGCAAGGACCCCAGGGGGACTCCAGTGGCTGAGGATCTGCAGCAGGACTCTCTGTCAGAGAAGTGCTGAGAAGGGTTCTGAGCCCAATGCCCCAACTGTGTGCACCCTCTCTGTGCAGGATACAGAGCAGTGTCCCCATGTACAGGGGTCTCCTGGCACATGACAGCAGCCCAACACTTCATCCAAGTTTTATCTAGAATGTTGCCCTTTGGAGAAAAGCTGGCTTTGCTGTTGTCACCTAAACTTTCTCCCAGTCACGGTGCCCTGTCATCCTGCACAGCCCTTGACACAGGGACCTACCTGCCCCCAGCACCTGCCAGAAACCCTGCCCAAAAACCCTTGCAGCATATGGAGTGGTGGTGCCTCAACACCACATGAAGAGGTGATAAAATCAGACCGGGTTTTAGGGGCTCTTTGGCAGGCCGGCGGTCCACGAGGCAAGTAGGGAGCAACACTCGACAGGAACAAAAGCGAAGCACTCCATCGAACTGCGACCACAGGACGCCACGAACATGAGGGGGCTCAGAAACATCCACTAAGGAGGGGGTTATGAAATATGATATCATCTCCCCCCACAGCTGCATTTTTTCAGGGTGTGAGAGGCCAAAAGCAACCTGGGGCCGGGGAGCTGGTCCCCAGGGATTCATGCTGGATTCACCGAGGCGCGATGCATGCCGTGGGGCTGGTGTTGCTCACTTTGGAGGGGATGATTATCCCTATGGACTCCATCCTTTTTCCCACAAGACATCCCAGGGCCAGGGAATGGTGGTGGCACGCCCGACGGCTCCGATGCCACCAAAGGTGGCCACCTCCCGGCCAAAAGTGGGGCGAGGGGCAGCATTCAGCACAACTAACAGTCCCCCGCCTCTCTAATTTTTTCCCCGTCCCCGACACGCACAAAAACTTACTAAAAAAAATGAGAAACAACATCAAAATGAGGCTTTTTCCAGAGCCGGGGCGGTGCCAGCCACCAGTGAGCGTGATCGCATCCCCCGGGTCGCATCCCGGGCCTCCCCCGCCCGGCCAGGCCTGCCCGCGCTGCTCCACTCACCGCGGCCTCGGGGCTGCCGCGCCGCCCCGGCGCCGGTCAGCGGCCCCCGCCTCCGCCTCCTTCTCTTCCTCCTCTTCCTCCTCCAGCCCCGGCCGCCGGCCCGCGGGCTCCCATGCCCGGGGCTGCGGGGGGCCCAGCCGGCCGGGCCGCCGCA
>VXBA01004302.1:502989-547071 GCA_013399895.1 Serilophus lunatus
AGACGGAGCCGCGCCCGCACGCCGACTCCGCCCGCCGCCGCCGCACCGGGCGGGGCCGCCGCCACCGCCCGCCCCGGAGCCGCCGGGAGAGGAGGGCAGTCCCGCAGGCACCGAGGCCCGCGGACGCGATTTCAGGGACGCAGGCGCCCCCTGGGGCGCGCGATGCCTCCCGCTCCGTCCCGGGATGTTCAGTCCTTGGCCCCGAGCGCGGCACCGGGGACCCTCTGAGCACCTCCGGCACGCAGAGAAAGGGTATCTCGGCGTTTCTTCCTCGCCTGCTCCCCGGCAGCGCTTTCACCGATCCACTTGCGGCGACTCCCACGCTCCCGCCCGTTGGTGCTGGCTCAGCGTCCATTGCAACTTATTTGTGGCTCCTTCCCCCCCACACCACCCTTTCTATGTTTCATTCTAGGAAACACTGAAAACCTCACTCTTCCTACCACAACGGCATCACTGAAAGATCATGGTCTGATCCCACCGCAAGTTTGTCCCACCACGGGTAGGTTTTGTGCTGTCCCTTCTTGCCACCTCCCACCCCGCACCTCCTTCCCCAGCATTTGTGCTCATTTAGAGCAGCCCCTGTCCCCGAGGCCCCTCCTTAAGCCACGTCTGGCTGCTCACCCAAGTGAGGGCTTTCCTTCTTTCAGACGCTCCCCTCAGCAATCTTTGTAACTAAGAGCAGAGTAGCACCCAACCAGCCCAATGCCCTGCTCCACCTCTGCAAATAAGACATGCTGAAAGCTGTCCAATTTCTGTCTCCAGCTCTTGATTTCAGTTCCTTGGAAGTTCCTTGGAAGACAGCATTTTACACATCAGTACTAACAGACTTACCAGCTCCTGCTGCTTCTAAATTAGACAACGTACAAGATCCTGGAACCCCACTTAAGCTTTTTCTCCATGCTTGAGCAGCAGACGCTTAGTCCAAGTCCTTGAGCCCACGCACACACATCTAGAACAAGGAAGTTCAGTGCACTCACCATGTCATTGCTGGCTATGGGAAGCAGGCCATGAGTCACCTTGAGACTGGATCTCGAGAGTCAAAGGGCATGTGGGTAAGTCTGGAGACCGTTCCCTTGACGAAGCTGTGATACACACAGGCATGGTTTGAAGGGTGGAAAAGCACCTCAGAGAGGGACATTTCTGACAGCAGATGGATTTCTATCACAGAATTAACTAGATTGGAAAAGACCTTTGAGATCCTCAAATCCAACTTATTACCTAACACCATCTCATCCACTAAACCATAGCACTGAATGCCATATCCAGTCTTTTTAAAAACATTTCCAGTGATGGTGACTCCACTACCTCCCTAGGCAGCCCACTTCAATGCCCAATCACTCTGTGAAGAATTTTTTCCTAACATCCAGCCTGAACTTCTCCTGGCACAGCTTGAGACTGTGTCCTCTTGTTCTGTCATTGGTTGCAGGGCAGAAGAGATCAACCCCTACCTGGCTACAATCTCCTTTCAGGAAGTTGTAAAGAGCAATAAGGTCTCCCCTGAGCTTCCTCTTCTCCAGGCTAAACCCCAGCTCCTTCGGTTGCTCTTCGTAGGGCTTGTGTTCCAGACCCCTCACCAGCCTTGTTGGCCTCCTCTGGACATGTTCAAGCAACTCAACATCTTTCTTAAACTGAAGGGCCCAGAACTCAAGTTGCGGCCTGACCAGTGCTGAGTACAGAGGAAGAATCACTTCCCTGGTCCTGCTGGCCACGCTATTCCTGATACAGCCCAGGATGCCATTGGCCTTCTTGGCCACCTGGGCACACTGCTGGCTCATGTTCAGCTGGCTGCCAACCACTACCCCCATGTCCCTGTCTTCCTGGCTGCTCTCCAGCCACTCTGTTCCCAGCCTGCAGCAGTGCAGGGGGTTGTTGTTGTGTCCAAAGTGTAGAACCCAGCACTCGGACTTCTCAAATCTCATGCAACTGGATTCTGCCCATCTATCCAGCCTGCCAAAATCCCTCCGCAGAGCCTTCTTGCCCTCTAACAGATCGACACTTGCTCCCAACTTGGTGTAATCTGCAAACCTACTAACGGCGGACTCAATCCCCTCATCCAGATCAATACATTAAGCAGGTCTGGGTCCAACACTGATCCCTGGGGGGCAACCACTAGTGACTGGCCGTCAACTGGATGTGTCATCATTCACCACTATGCTCTGGGCTCAGCCATCCAGCTAGTTCTTAATCAGTGCAAAGTGCACCTGTTCAAGCCGTGGGCTGCCAGCTTTTCCAGGTGTTTGCTATGGGCAGAGCAGGGCAGGGCAAAGGAAAGTCCACCCCTAAAAGACAAGCAGGCAAGCCTTTCAAAATGCCTATTGGCCAGGAAGATGATTAAACCATAAAGCAGCTTCTCTATTGCCACCACAGGCTTTCTAAACTCAGGTTGTCTTCTTCCTGAGCTTGGCGTGGGTCTGCCAAGATGGCTCCGCAGCTCCCAGCAGCTTCAGGCAACTCCTCCCTGCAGCAGCAGCAATGACATATAGCCCTCACGCAGGACAGCCAAAACTCTGCCCACACCTGACACTTCTTCTGACCAAAGAGAGCCCATCTTGCATCCTGACACTACACAGGGCACACACTGCTCCTGTGACAGCCTCCAGCCCCAGAGGACAGCCAGAACAGCTAGCAGGGTCAACTGCTCGGTTTGCCCCAGCAATTGTCATGCATGCGGGGCTGAAATACACTGTGGTCCCAAGATGCATAGGCCAATGTGGAACAGAGACAGCATGCCAGCAGATCTAGTCCAAGGGCAAGAATCAGCAGGCTTCAGCAGCCCCACTACTCACCCAGCTCATTGAACCCACATAGGAAGAGACATGGGCAGCTCCAGGCATGCATCTGCTTTGATACTGCACTGGGAGATCGATGCTTTCCCCACAAAGGTGTATTGGTAATGGAGCAGGATGAGGGTATTGTGCTGGATACAGCAGACTGCAGAAGCATCAGTTCCCAGCTCTCTGCATAGCAAGACTTTGCTCTTCCCTTCCCCCAAGCAGCAGATAAACTACAGGTCCAGCTGTCCATAGCTGGCTTCCCCAGCTTGTATTCACCATAGCCAGAGAGAGGGAACAGAGCCAGCACAAAGCATCCCCACCCCTGGGACATTTGCCAGGGCCTCCTGGGACAGAGGGGCACTGCAGACTGAAGAGCCTCAGCACCCAACATTCACACAGGAGAACAGCCTTTGAAGGAGCAAAAGCTTTGCTTCTGGTACTCCCAGCTGCACAATGGTACTATGGACACTGTGTACACACCATCTGTGCTAAACTACCTGGATGGGAGCCGAAAGGCCCAAAGCACCTTGTGTTTTTGTCTCCAACTTGTCTCATGTGGGGCTGCTAAGAGCCTGGCAGAGGCAACATAGAGCTGCCTGCTGCCTGCTGCAACCTGCTCCAGGAAGCAAGGAACAGCTCCGTGTTCCCACAGCCCAGACAGGCTGGCTCTTGAAGGCCAAGGCAGGCAGCAGAATTAACTCCACAAAGGACAGCACCAGCCTCCTACAGCAGAGGAAGAATTTTGCCAGAGGCACAGAGAGGAATCTCTGAGTACGGGGGGCAGCCCAAACCAGCACTTGCTTTCTGTAATCCGCTCCAGCACGCGCAGGGCAGAGGAAGAGCTGCATCCTTGGACAAGAACCATATTTATTTCACTGACACAGAGTTGCACTGGTGGTCGATTCTACATACACTGGGGACAGGCAGCAGCAGGGCCCCATGGGCTGGGTCAGGCTGCTGGGGGCAGAATTCACACAGAGAAATTTGTTTCTTCTGAGGGGTCGATCAATCTGCAGGATGGGGCTCTATGCAGTCAGGCTCCCACTCCTGCCACCAGGCACTCAGCCCCAATCAAGTATAGAAGCATTAAATAAGTATGTACAGAACCTCTTGGGGCGGGCTGGAACAGAGTGGGTGCGACGGAGCTCAGTTGCCCATTTTTACCTTAGATGTCTAGAAAGAAAGAAGAAAGGTTAGGCTGTGGTCCCCAAACCCCATCCCAAGCACCACAGACCCACTCAAGCACCCCAGAACTGTCCAGAAGCTGCAGACAGCTTATCAGCCCCACCAGTAAGACAGAAGCATCACACAAAGTACACCCAAGGTGATGCCCTTGGTGACAGTTGCTCAGAGAGGCCACAAAAAGGGTTCACACTGCTGCAAATAGGCACAGTATGCTGTAGGGAGAGCTGTACTATTCCAAACCTTGTAAGCAGCCTCCCTATCCCAATGTAGAAGGTTGTGCTGGAGGCCAGGTATGCCTCTCTGGAGATGGAGAGCATCCAGGGTGACAGGCACCTTATGCTCATATAACTTGGTAGCCTCGTGAGACAGGTACCTGCAGAATAGCAACGATGACCCCGAACAGTCCTATGGCACTGCCAAAGATCTCCACTATCAGGATCTTGACAAAGAGGCTGGCATTCTGGGCATCAGCCAGGGCAGCCCCGCTGCCCACGATGCCCACACAGACCCCACAGAAGAGATTGCATAAGCCCACAGTCAGACCAGCCCCAAACATGGAGAAACCTGTGAGAGAGGAACATGATGAGAGCAGGGGTTAACTCCCACCTGCACCCAGGGCATGCTGCAGCAGCTCTGCCTTGAGGTGACAGAAGACCCAGAGCTGCCAAACCCCAGCACTGTCCTTCTGTCTGGGGACCAGGACTGTTCCAAAGTGTGCCCTGGTTCCCACAGTGCCAGGCCAGCAAGGGACAGCAATCTGCTACCACTCAGGGGAAGAGCAGTGCTGCTGTTGGGCAGCACAGCCCAGCTGAGTGCAGTAAAACCTCGAAAAGACAATTAAAAAGCTGCCTTTTGGCAGAAGAGTCACATGTACTTCAGATACCTGCAGAAGGCCATGGGTTGGGTGGGGGCCAGGGTGCCCATAGTGACAGCACCAGGGACCCAGAAGTCCTTACCTGCGTGGTAGTTCCTGGCTCCAATCTCTTCTGGGATGACTGCAGAGAAAGGCTGAGAAAAAAAACAGGACCTGGGTTAGTAACAAGTCTCTAGGAGAGGTACCTGTCCCCAGTACAGCATGAGGCAGCCATATTTTGGTCAGAACTGGCCCCTGACTCCATGTCCCTAACTGGCTTCATGACATCTGCCTTGTGTGTGCTCCTCTAACCCACTCTTCAGCATGGACAAGGATCACCACTAGTCCAGGGTCTCCCAAAGTCACAACAGTGTCCAAACTCCCCAAAAGGCCACCGCTCACAACATTTGCCCATTACCAGCTGCCCATCCCCACCACAGCCCTGAGGCCGGCACAGGGCTGGCAGAGCAGCCCAGGTGCTCCCATACCTCAGCCATGTTACTGATGACAATTGCCATGATGATCCCGTAGATGGCCACAGCCTCGCAGAAAATGATGCTGCGGGAGAAAGGCAATGCCTGAACACAGTGTCCCAGGGAAAAGATCCCACCCCAAGCAGCCCCTGCTACTTCATGCCCAGCCAGCCAGCAGACAGACGCCTCCATAGTCATATGGGATGGCAGAAAGACAGTCTAGTCTACCCCCAGCCTTCCTCTCAAACAAGAGGGAGCTGCCAAACACAAAGGCTATGTTCCGGTTGTGCTGTGGCACCTGAGTAAGCTGTGAATGCCCTCTGGGAAGCAGGCATCGGGAGCCCTGCCCTATGCCAGTCCCTTTCTGCTCCTTGGGAAAGGGGAACCCTTACCTGGGCAGGAAGCTGATCTCAGGGTGTTTGTTTTGAACACACTGGGCTCATTCACTGCGTGATATCACACAGTGACTCCTCAAAGCAGCACTCTGGCTCCTTTAGGGCTCTTTGTTTTGAAAGCAAACAGCATCAGCAGCTCAGCAAAGAATGGAATGCCAGCAGCACCCAGCCAGACATGGCACAGAAGCCTCTGCACTGGCTTGGGAACCTGCCCCATTCAGGTGCAGCATAAGCATTAATCCCAAGTCTGTGCTTACCTGACCAGGTTCTTCGTTTTGATCCGAGGGGCTTTGACTCCACCACCAATGATGCTCGAGCCTGTGATGTAAATCCCCCTGTGGCAGACAAGGGTGCTTGGTGGAGTCTGGCACTCACAGAAGAATTCTATAGGGAAACCAGGACCTTCCAGCTGAGCAAATGATGAGGCATGCAGCTGTGGGACACTGCAGAGTTGGTGTAGCCACCCCCAGGGGATGAGAGGTCCTAAGCTCCACCACTTACACCAGCAGAACTGC
Organism: Serilophus lunatus; assembly: GCA_013399895.1. Taxonomy (NCBI): domain Eukaryota; kingdom Metazoa; phylum Chordata; class Aves; order Passeriformes; family Eurylaimidae; genus Serilophus; species Serilophus lunatus. The sequence continues at coordinate 509,185 of VXBA01004302.1, forward strand.
TGGGGCACAAGACCCACCACTGGACAGCCTGGGCTCAGGGGTACAGTTTTCAGGGACTTTCCTGTCTTTCCACAACTGTTGCTGCCTGCAAGGTGGTCCACCCAGACCCCTCAGGGGCCCAGCAATTGAGCCCCACTGCTGCAGTGACCCACAGCCCTACATGTACACATTGTTCTACCCCTGCTCTGCTGTGGGAAAACTGCAGTGTATACACAGCTACTGAGGTGGAACAGCAGGAGAATGCTGAAGAACCAGTCTCACTCACCAGGCAGCTCCCACCACAGACAGGGAGATGGCCAAGCCAATGCCCAGGTTGGACCACATGAAGGGCGAGGTCTCCGTCAGAAACCTGGAGAGGAAGAAGTGTCCTGAGTTAGCACACAGGCTGAGCCTCCATAGTTATGCCACACAACCCCAAAGCAGGTACCCCTCCACCAAATTACGCAGCCCAAGATAGGCTGGGCACCCAGCCACTGGGACACAAAAGCCTGTACCAGCCAGTAACACAGGACCCGCCTCTGCATGTATCTGCAAGATCTTTCTCCCAAACTCTCATTGTGAAATGGAAGCCTGGGCTGGGAGATGCAGAGAGCAGGGTAGTGATGGCCACCCCAGTGATGGGACCCCATAGGGAGCCAGCCACACAAACACATGGGCTGCATCTATCCCACCTCCTGGGGGGCAGAGGGCCCACTCACTGTGGCTCTTGTTCCCCTGTGATGAAGTGACCGCTGCCCCTCGCTCGAAAGCGAGCTCTGCTTCCCTGGAGGCACTGCCAGCATCACCCACTCCTCACACAGCCCTAGGGATGCCCATATTTACAGGGAACTCACCAGGCCACATCAAAGCGGAAGCCCAGGTCAAATATCGTGTAGCAGATTCCTGGAAAGCAAGAACGACATGGAAACCTTCAGACAGGTGCCAGCAACCAGCCTGGAGCTGCCACTTCCTCCCCCACCTGTGAACCCCTAGAGCAGAGGCCCAGGAGCACAGCACATGCAGGAGGGTTACTGGTCAGACTGCCTCAGGCATGCAGAGCTGCAGGGCAGGGTGTCCCCTCCAAGTCTCCAGTTATTCCAACACTTCTGCATCAGCCCTGGACAGGCAGCCCAGGCCTGCGATACTCCCAGACCCCATTCCAGCCTTGCCCAGAAGATGACAGCAGTGGTTGTTGCATCCATTTTCTATTCCCTGGCCCTGCTGAGCTCCAATAGACCAAGACAGGTCACAGGGTCTCGAGGGCAATCCATAGCCCTGGGTTGCAGCACAGGAGAGCCAGGGCACCAGGGGCCCAGCTGTGAGCTCTTCCCTCTCACAGGAGAGGCAAGAGGAGCAAGACTGTGCCCTGACTGACCATCACATGCTGCTCTATCACCAGCACACCAGGGGCTGTGCTGCTCCCCAGAAGCCCATCAAGATCAGAAGCTTCAACTGCCCCCTCAGCACCCCCCTTTCCAAGGGTGTGAGTTCAAAACATGACTACTGTGCTCAGCACTTCCCCCACGGTTAGTAATTTCCAGATATATTTGTACTCCAACACAGGCAGGAAACACCAAAGCACAGCCCTGGGAAACTTAGAAAAGCCCTTCCTGCTGTACTCCTCTCTCACACAGAGCTGCAGCTGGGAGTCACAGCTGGCATCCCTGCACAGCCCAGGCACAGAGGTGCCTGCACCAAAACCCTGCCTTGCTCTGAGCTTTGAGAAACAGCTGAAGACCAGAAGAGACAGTTGCTCTTTGCTGGAAAAGAGAGGGTGACCTAGCCCAAAGGAACAGATAAGCACAGGCAGTGTGGCACTGTCTGTCCCATGCCAGATACAGAGGATGAAAGGATGGTTCTATCATATCTGCCTGGAGCCACTGTCTTTGTGACACCAATCCTGTGTATGAGTGTATGCAGCAAAGTAGTCACTGCAGGTGTCCCACTGCTCCCTTCCACCCTGGAGTCACAGCTTGGAGGTAGGGGGTGATGGCAATGAACCCAGCAGAAATATGGGGGACAGGACTCAGGTTGAGGAAGCCCTTCCCTGCGCACAGCACGTCCCACTGTAAGGCCTTGGCACTGCTGTGCAGGGAGACCCTTGCAGCAGGGCTGTCCCCGTCATCCCTGTGTGCTAAGCCCCTCCATGTGCAACTCAGGGCTCAGCACCCCGCTGACCAGAGCACAGAAGCACTGCCAAACAAGGCAGCCAGCCCCAGTATGGGAGGCAGTATTGCTGGTTCACTCCTTTGTGCCTTGCAGAATTGGGGAGACCTCCTCCCCTGCAGCAACACACACGAATGAGGAATGGTACCACCATGGCCAGGGAGTGCAGAGGGAGGTCACAGCCCAGCCCACATGCCTGGCACAACTTTCAGGGATGGTCTCTGCAGTGCTGGGCTCAGCCAGCCTGTGACCTGTGTTTTGATTTTGGTGCTTGGCTGGCAGAGCAGGAACTGAACCCAGCCAGCCTCAGCTGCCTCCACTCCCAAGAAGTGGTAAAGAAGAGCTACAACCAGCTCAGGGCAGAGCCTCAGGCAACCTTTCATCTTTTCAAGAGCAGGTGTAGCCTTAGATCCACATGCAAAAGAACATGGTGAAGGACACAGCCCTGCAGCCAGGACAGAAAGGATACAGGGCAGAAGGACTGCAAAATCAAATCAGGGCTGAGGACAAAGGCAGAAAGCACAAAGAGGCACTGATGCAACACTGCATGGAACAAGACCACTTCCTGCTCCTATCTTGCTCAAAAAGGGACTGCAACAAGGGAGGGGAAGTTCAGAGCATCTGGGCTCAGCTTAGTGACACTTCCCGACAGACTCGTGTTCACAGCACACAGCTGCACTGGTGTGAGCCACATGATTCAGAGAGCCCAGTGAGGCAGCCCTGGACCCACTCTGGGTTTACCAGACCCTGGGAACACGAGGGAGTGAGACACCCTTCCCTTCTGACTCGTTCTCTCCCCTCACCCAAACACTGAGGAAGAAGCCAACATGTCCCCAGCATCTGCCTGACTTGTGGTCACTTAATTTTGTGCTGAAAAAAGGAAATAATCAGCAGTTCAGCACAAAATCTACCTGCTAAATCACCCTCAGTGCTGCTCAGCCCAATGCCATCACCAGCAGAGCCTGGGCAACATGCTCATGCACCAGCTCCACAACCATCCAAACCTGCAGATTCTCTTACACTATCAAAGCAAAACAAGGCACTCCCCACCCAAGAGACAGCAACTGCCACGGTCTGAAGAACCAGGCTCCTGCCTTTACCTCCCCTCATCTGCCAAACCCGAACCCAACCCCTGGCCGGCCCCAGCACGCTCCTGGTCTCACAGGCAGCTGCTCACGCCGGGCAGGCTGAGCGCGCTGGAAGCTGCGCATCCAACGGAGACCGAGAGTCCCACGGCCCTGCCCCGAGGGAGCCGCGACAAACCCCCGCGGGGTGATGTCCAGGCCGGGGAGCCCCACAGCGGCGCCCCCGGTGTCACGGGCCATCCCTGGGGAGCAGCTCAGCAATAAGGGCCCTGACAACGCTGCACTTCTCAACCCTGGCCTTCCTTTTTCTCGTCACAGCAACACCCCCGCCCCCAATCCCGAGCGGGCCCGGGCCGCAGCCGGCCCTCGGGCCCGGAGCCCCCTCCTGCCCCGGCCGCACAGCGCGGCCCCGCGGCCCCCGCGCTGACCGACGCCCAGCAGGGTGGTCCAGAAGGCGAGGCCGAGCCCCGAGTAGAGCAGCGCGAGCCCCGTCATGGCGGCGGCGGCGGCGGCGGCACCGGGCGGCGCGAGCGGAGCGGGCCGGGTCACCTGACCCGCGCGGGGCACGTGAGCGGAACCGCAGCGCCGGGCGGAAGCGGCGTGGACCCCGCCCACAGCACCGCGCGCGGGCATTGGCCGCCTGGTCTGACAGCCGAGGGAGAACTACACAGACCATAATGCTCCGCGACCGCTGCCTCTTTCCATTGGGTGCGCCCCTCAGGGGGCGGGATCTCGGGCACGGGGCCGAGCTCCCATTGGCCAGGAAGTGGCGCGGCGTGCCGCGTGCCGCCATGGCCGCGGCTTTCAGCAGCGACGGGGAGGCCGCGCTGCGGCGGGAGCTGCGCCCGGCGGCGGCGCTGGCACCGCGGGGCGACCTCGAGGGCTTCTACGAGACGGACCGGGCCACCGCCTTCGTGCGGGACGGCGGGTTCCGCAAGGTAAGCGGGGCCGAAGGTGGAGCGGGGTCGGGGGCTGCGCGCCGCGCCCCCGGCGCCTCACCCGCTGTGCCCCCCAGGTCGCCCTCCAGTTCCCCGACGAGCTCCTGGCGGACGCGGCGGCGGTGGCGGCCCGCATGGAGGCGGCGACCGGTGCCGAGATGTTCGTGTTAGGAGACACCACGTACGGCAGGTCGGTGTGGGAACGTGGGAGGGTGTCCCGGGGCTCCCCCGCGGGCACGAACGGGGCTGCTCGTCGCCTGCCTGGGCTGAGGGTCGCAGCTGCTCGGACAGGAGACAGCGGTGCTAGGGGGGAGGGAATGCTGCGTGCTGTACAGCCCGTCTGACACCGGGTTCTCCCCGCAGCTGCTGCGTGGACGAAGTGGCTGCCGAGCATGCGGGTGCCGAGGCGGTGCTGCACTACGGCCCGGCCTGTCTCAGCCCCTGCAGAAAACTCCCAGTGCTGCACATCTTTGGGCAGCAGCCTCTGGATGTTGGGCGCTGTGCAGAGGCGTTCCGGGAGCTCTACCCTGAGCGGCAGAGCCGAGTGGTGGTGCTGAGCGATGTGGTCTATGCCTATGCGATGGGTGAGTGCCCGGGGGCAGGGAGAGGAGCCCTGGCACAACTCTGAGCTCTGCAGAAATGCCAGGGGGAGAGCAGGCAGGCATTCTACAGATGCTGGTAGCCTTGATTTCCGTCCTTTCCTCTCCCCTGATCTGCCCCACCTTCTATGGTGCAGAGTTGTGGTCGTATTTTATTCTCACTCCTCTCTCCCTTCAGGTGAGCTGGAGCAGCAGTTATGCCCTGAGTACCCCAATATCATCTTCTCCAGGCTGGTGTATGGGGACCCTCCTGGCCCTGCACTGCCTGGGGAGGAGAGGAAGTTTGGTCGCCAGTTCCTGGTGGAGGCTCCAGGAGGGCTGCAGGATTGCGCCATGTTCTACGTGGGAGCCGAGGGCCTCGCCCTCACCAGCTTCATGCTGACCTGGAACCGCTGCCCCTTCAGCTCCTTCAACCCCAACACCAGCTGCGGCCGCCGCGAGACCCTCAATGTCAACCGGGCCCTGATGCGACGCCTGTACCTGGTGGAGCGGGCCCGGGATGCACGTGTGGTGGGCATCCTCGTGGGCACCCTGGGCGTGGCGGGCTACCTGACCCTGCTACAGCACCTCCGGGAGCTGCTGCGCCGCGCCGGCAAGCGCAGCTACACACTGGCTGTGGGGAAGCCCAACCCTGCCAAACTGGCCAACTTCCTGGAGGTGGATGTCTTCGTCCTGGTGGCCTGTGCTCAGAATTCCCTCCTGGACTCCAGTGACTTCTACCGACCCATTGTGACCCCCTATGAGCTGGAGCTGGCCTGTAACCCGGCCCGCGAGTGGACAGGGAACTACCTCACGGACTTCCGAGACCTGCTGCCAGGTAATAGCTACAGACCAGCTGCCCAGCACCCTCCCAGGGCGTATCCTGCCCACATCCCCTGCCTACAGCGGTTGCTGTAGTGTGGACATGGATCACCAGGCTAACATTGCAGTTTTCTGGCAGGTGCCTGTGCACACGTTGAGCTCCCACTGGCCGTCCCTGCAGCAGAGGCCATTCCTGACATCTCGCTGATCACAGGAGAAATGCGTGCTACCCGCCTCTGTGACTCTCCAACCTCCCAGCTGCCCTGCAGCACCGCCCTGGCCTGCAGGGACCAGACACGGGCCCTTGCAGAGATCAGCCCTGCTGGTCTGTGCTGGTTTCATGGTGGGGCTGAGCCCTGGTGCAGGGGCAGTGCTGCCTCCCTGCTCCCAGTAACAATTCCTTTTCTCTTTTCTCCTAGCCTCCTTCCTGGAGTCCCGAAGCTGGCGGGGCCTGGAACAGCAGCTGGGACAGACGCCAGTCTCCAAGGCTGTGCAGGGCCGACGAGGGATTGCCATTGCCTATGAGGACGAAGTGTGTGAGCAACCCTGATTTGGCAGTAGCATTGGCACTCAGCCAGGTACAGGGCCAGGTGGGGGCCTAAGCATTGCCTGCCACTGGGTGTTCAACCCACCAGGGTCTGGACCTTTGCCAGCTGGCCCCATGCTGGATGTGGCCTTGGGTCAGTAGTACTGCACTGGGAGAGCAGAAGTTGCACGTGTGTTTGGGAATGCCTGTGGAACCCTGAGTCTCATAGCCAGAGCAGCAGCATGGCAAGACACTTGGCCCAGACCCGGCTCCCTGGTCCAGGGCAGCTTTGGGCCTACGTGGAAAGGTCACAACTTCACAAGAGCTGACAGTGCTGGGACTTGAGGCTTTTGTGGGCTACTGCTGCTAACTGAAGCTGAACCGAAGAGGACTTGTGAGTGAACCATTTTTAAAAATAAAACATGGGATGAGGAGCCCATATGGGTGATACTAGCTGACCCAGAGTGAAAAAAAAAGATTGTGGTGCCCACTTGGGGAGCACAGCTCTGTGCACCAGCTAAAACCAGCCTGAGAGAACAGAAAACCAGAACTGGGACCCCCAGAAATGAGAGCACAGGCTGGGCTGGGGCACTAGGGCAGGAGGGCTCCGAGCATGAACAAGCCCCTCACCTGATCTGATTAATGGGAATGGGGCACACATTTTATGCTGCAGGGAGGGTCCTGCATTTGGCAGGGGTGGAAGCCAGACCCTCATGTAGGGCAGGACTGTTTCTGCTCCATGCCAGGCAGGAGAGCACAACGAGCACGACTGTTTTTTTGCCATCCCTCCTGAAGCCAGGGAGGTGTTGAGGCATCTCGACATGATTTAACCCCCTTTGCTGGGCTCTTCCCCAGAGGCAAAAGGCAGGCAAAGTCTTGGCACTGCAATAATGACAGCCACAACGTAGAAATATTCTTAATATAATTAGGTGCAGGGCCTCCCCCCTCCCAACCACACGTACAAACGAGGCGGGGGCAAGTTCCCCTGCCCAGTCAGCCACTGCTGCAGGCACGGGGCAGCCTCCCCACCGTGGGGCATGGGCACCCATGGGGAAGGGCTGAGGAAGGGCTGGTAGCCCGGGCGTGGGGCAGCCCGTGCTGGGGCATTCCTGCCTGGGCTTCCCCTGCCCCTCCACTGCCTCCTGCAGCTGGCACTCCTGTCCCCTGCAAGGAGGGAGCATGCTGGGGGAAACAAAGATGCTGACACCGAAATGCGGCCACCAAATCTAGCTGAGGAGCGTCCCGAGTGGGTTAATTCTAGGTGGAGGGTTATTCTATGAGCCGTACTGCAGCAGGGCGGGGAAGATGGGGGACTTCCTTGTAGGAAAGAGCTGGTCCAGGCAAATTGTCCACGGTCCTGGCCAGGTGCTCAGTAGTCTGCTGTGTACTCTGTACCGTGCAGCCCTCGGCACAACAAGGTGAACTCCTTCACCATCTCCTTCACTCGCCGCTTGTTCACACGCTCTCTGCTAAGACAGATGAAGGGGACAAACATGAAGCAAGAGGGATGCATCAGGCCATGCAGGAGGGCCATTCACACCACACGTGGGACGCTGCTGCTGGGGAAAGTGGCACACAAACCTGAGGATCTGCTGGCTGAAGTTTTCCTTCTGCTCTGGAGTGACCCGGGCTGAGGGGAAGCCATCCTGCTGCATGGCCTCCTTGATCCACACGCTCAGGAGGCTGAAGCAGTGCTTGTTCAAGGCAAAGAGAATTTCTGCAAAGTGATCCATGAGGCTGCGGGAAGCCTGGCCACCAATGCCCTGCCACAGAGCAAACATAACATCATGGGCCCCTGTTGTCCCACCCAGACACTGCTGGGCTCTGCCCCTGGCTCCACCGGGGTGCTGCCCAGAAATAAAGCCCAATGCTGCCCAGGGAGCCTGTGTTCCTGGTGTTTCTTACCTCCAGCACTGCCTGCAGCAGCACTTTGCCATTCTCATGCACGACCTGTCCCACCGGGGCGATCTCTCCACAGCGGGGCAGCAGCTCTGTCTGCAACACAAGAGGCCAGGCCCCCTCAGTGCCAGCACAAGCACCACACTGCAGCACCCCTGCCCAACCTCAGCCCCACTTCTGCCCTCCCAGCTCTCAGAGGGGGCTGCAAGATGCCATGATACTCACAAAAAAGCCGCAGGATGCTTTGACTGTTGGAGCCTCAGGAAACTTGAGTGAAAGGACACCTACAGGCAAAAATCACTCAGATTAGCCACCAGAAAACACTCTCACCAACCCAAATCAGCCCTGTAGTTCCCAGTAGTAGTACCCAGCTCCACAAGAGGAGCAGGCTGGCTTCTCCTATTAGTGATGTCCACATCCCCATGGTCGTAGTACTCACCACACTGAAACACTGCTTTGACATCCAGGTTGCTACACAGGAAGAGGTCTGGCTTCCTTTTCAGAGCCTGCAAGGCACACAGACAGGCAGCATGAACCCAGCGCTGCAGAGGCAGCCAGGAAGCCTCCAAGGAACCCAGTGCCCCAGACAGCCTCTGCCTGGACACACTTACCTGGGCATACCCACAGCAAACAGCAGAGTCACACAGTACAGCAGGAAACCATCACTTTACCCCACCCTTCCTCCCCAAGAGAAACAGCCAGGCAGTTTGCCCAGGACCTGAGGATAGGTGCCACAGTAGTGCACACACCAGGCAACAGCACGGCTCCCAGGACAAGGGCAGCCGTGCAGGGCTCAGCAGAGACCAGGCACCTGTGTGTTTTGCTCCTCTCTTGAAGATGCTGACATCCCTGGGGTCACAGCAACTGGTTCAAGGAGTAGCTCTGGATTGGACCAGATGACAGGGAGGTGCCAATGTTCCTTGGCAGTTCCTAAGCAGCAAGTCTGAGATCAGGAAAGCTTTGGGTGTTTTGAATGCCACACAGTGATTCCACCAGCCTCTGTGGGGTCAGGCACTGTGCTGGAAACACCCTGAGCTGTGACACCTTATGCAGTGACTTGGTTCCCCTGGTGCTGCCATTGAGCAGTTACTGGGTGGAAATGTTTCAGCCGGCACCTTCCACTCCAAAAAGAAGGGTTTCCAACCTGTCTCAGTGAGCTCTGCCATATTAGGCAGCCACCACCATACCCACTGCTGCAGGAAAAGACTCGGGATGGCATCTGTGTCTCCTGCCCTGCTGTTACTGCATCACCAGGAACAGCAGCCACAGCCCTGGAGCAGCCCTGCCCTGTGCCTAGAGCTCAGAGAGCAGGATACCAGGGCAGGCAGCCTTTGGGCTAAGCTGAGTGGCTATGTGGCCACTGCTGCCCTCCAAGCCTGCTCCCAGGGGTGAGTGAAAGCAGGCAAAGCTTTCAGCCTGCAAGGCACACAATCATCTGCCCTGTGGTCTCTGCTTGTAACAAAACAGACTTACTTCCCACCCCTTCTACAGAAAAAGTCCACAGCCATCTGCCCAGTTAAAATGCTGTAAACCAAGAAGCTGAGGAGCATGTTTCAGTGTTATTCCATCTCCTTTCTGACCTTTTGTATCACACACTGCAAGAGAGGACTCAGGTTGGGGTGCTGAAGGCATCACTTTACCAGGCAGAGAAGGCACAATCACAGGGACCCACTTCCCTGCTAGATACAAGCGAAGAGTTTCATGAGGCGATCAGGGGCCACGTTATACCTGTGTGTGTATATACAGGCTGTGCACCATCCCTCCTGAAGTGCTGGGACCAACATCAGAAGGCAAGCTACTGGCTGGGTAATGATTTAGAAACATATCCACTCCATGTGACTGCTGCTGTCCAGCTGGCTTCATACAGGACAAATGCTTGCAAAAGATGTTGTAGTTTTAGGTATGGGAGACTACCCCTGCTGGGGCCCTGCTGTGGCTCCAGAGCAGGGACCACAAGGTTCTCCCCCAGCAGCATACTGCTCAAGGGCAGCTGGCTCCTGTGGTACCATCCAGCTGAAGGTTCCTCTACTCCACCTGTCCATGGGGCTGGTTTTAACCTGAGTCCTGCATGCTGCAAGTATTCTACTCGGCACAAGAGTCTTCTAAAGTGCTCAGGTTGTTAACTTACCTGCAGTGTGCTTTTCCCAGCCAAACCAGACCTGACACAGGCAGAACCCCCCAAGCTCTTTTGCAGACTCACTGCAGCATCTGCTCCTCACTCTGTCAGGGAAAAGCATGCCAATATTGGGAGGGCTTCTTCCCATAGAACGCCTTGCACAGAGTGCAAGGCCAATGCAGATGTGGACACGTGCACATGTCTAATGTAAAGAGATGCTTTTTACCCCCACAAGATAGGCCCCTGTGGACCTTTTCCATTAAGAAAGCACTACCAGGTAGCTCCAGCGTCTCTTTCCTAGCACCAAGAACCCTGCTCCAACTCTGGGACCTCTTACTGCCAGCCCATCCTCCCTGTCTGCTGCCATAACACCTCTGCTCACATCTTCTGGGACGGAGACAGGTCTTTAAGTGCTTTCAAACATCCCATCCACATCCTCTGCATGAGCAGCCACTGCAGAGATAGGCACTGGCTCTCCAACAAGAACTGTCCTTCAGGCTGGCACAGAGAGAATGTGGGGTTCTTCACAGCAACTGGGAAATCCCCAGAGGTCTTCAGAGCAGGCTCTTCTGTGCTTATCTCTTCCTAGGCAGACAGGCACGGAAGGGACATCAAACCTCACAGACAGAACAGTGAGGGCTGCACTGCCATTTTCTGCAGCTCTCCAGAACACATAGTTCAAGCTGTTGTGTGTGGCATGATTGACTTCTTCCCAGACCATACACCTGGCAGAGCAGAGCCTCCTGCTTTGAAAAGGGCATGTAAGGTTGGCCAGACAGGAGCAGGCAGCCTCAGCAAGTGCATGCTGAACCCAATGTCCTCCATGGGGCTCTCTGAGGCTGGCTGGGGCAAATTTGGTGAAGGACTGCTGCATGCTGCCTGGAACAGCCCCGGAAGGAAGGGAGGTGGAGCATGATGCTGGTTGTGCTTGGCCAGACATTGGCTGTGCCACCACAGGTTAGTTCTTCATCTTCTGCCCAGTGAGGCCCTGCTCGCCCAGCTTGCCCCGGAGATCTGTCAGGGGAAGCCACTGAAGTGCTCCAAAGCTCTGTGCCAGCGAGGACCTCTGTTAGGGCAGGGCAGATGTGCCTACATCCTACAGCCATTTTGGACAGCACCAAAATCCAACCTGCAACCAGGACCATGCACATAAGCGATACCTGCTGGCCAGGGAGAGGATGAGAGATTCCAAACACCAGAACCTGCCCGGTTTTGCCAATGAAGACCTGGGTGCAAGCGCCAGCCACCACGGGGTGTGTAGTCCTGGGCACAAACTCCCTGGCTGCACAGGTGGAACTGAGGCCCACAGTCCCAGAGCCCCTGCCCAGGTTGGATGCTCACCTCGGGCACTGCAGCAGTGATGCTCTGCACTGATCCCAGCACACAGCAGAGGTGAGAAGGGAGCAGCTGAGGACTCTCATTGCAAAGGATACCAGCACTGTTCCATGCAGTCTTACGGCAGACTCATTATTTTATCCTTAGCTTTAAGTAGTCTGATAGCTTTGTCTTGATCAACCACAAAAAGAGATGGTCAGGGAAATGGGAAAATCTTCACCTTGACACAAACTTGCTGTTTCTCTGGATCAGGTATTACTTTGCCAAAGGGTCTGAAGCCAGAGCAGGCCGGGATGAAGACCAACTCTTGCCACATGAAAACTGGATCTGAGTTCTGCACTTCTCTCTGACTTCGATCCTCAGATCTGCAAATGCTCAACAGCACCACTGCAGAGTATGATCCTCTGGATGAGGCCAGGCTGGACTCCCTCTGCCACCACACAGCTCTTGGGAGTCCTGCGAGTGAGGAATCAGTCAGGGATGGCAAGGCCAATTCTTCATGGGTTTCAAAGTACCTCACCAGATCATCAGTCTGTGAGCAGGGACAGCCCAAGGACAAGGAGGAAACCTCGAGTCCTATGCATGAGGAGAGAGGACAGGGATGGGATCCTTTGGTCTCTGGGGTTGCTGAATAAAAAGCCCAGGAAAACAACAGGTCTTGAGTGGGCGGTGTTGGCCTGGCAGCACAATGCCAGATGTCTCACAGTAATCCAAGATGAAGGAGCCACAGAGGTAGGAGCCTGTGAGCTGCTCCTGCAGGAGTACCTCAGAAGGATGCAGGCTGTCTGGAGATCTGCACACAGGAGACAGGGACAACTGCCAGCACACTGCCCCAGCACTGCCTGCAAATCCTGCCCACAAGGACAGTATCTAACAGTTTCCCAGCAGCCAAGATGGATGGTGTTCAGTCTCACAGCACACCCCATGGAAGTGCAGCGTGGTGGCACTTTTCTCTCCAAGAAAGCACAACTGTGCTGTGTCCAGACACAGAGAAGGACCCCAAGACAGAGAGAAACTCAGCACTTTCTGAAGAAACAACAAGTTGAAAGAGTCTCTCAGTCATCTAATGCCCTACACCCCAGCAGGATCACCTCCACCTGCCCTCCAAGAGCAACAGGCTTGTCGAGTCCTTTCAAGAACTCCATGTGAAAGCAGCTCCCCAAATGGTCTTCCAGTGCTTCCCTGCCCTCTTAGAAGACCTCCTACTGTCAGATCTGGATCCTTTACCATGATTTCTTCCCATTACTGTTTGTCTCACTCAAGAACAGAAAAAGGGTCTTTGTCTACAACTGGGACATTACCTTTTACATCTTCCAGCTCCTCAGGCCCCCATCAGCTTTTCCTCCCACCATGTGTACAAGGCAGTCATCCTCCCAGCTGCTTTTCTCTGTGGTCTCTGCTCTGTACCTACAGAAATGTTGTGCCCCAAACTAGGCACAGTGCTTGAACAGAAGTCTTGCCAGCAGTGAAAACACCACCACGAATCTCATGCACAGACCCCATTTACCATCCTCCCATCATGTTCGAAACCCCTGTTAAAAGGTCGCAACTTCCAAAACCAAAAGCAGAGCAAAAGCTATGAAGACTTTCTGATAATCTTGATTATGTTACATCTTTCAAGATGAAAAGCAGAGAAGAAAAGGCTGCAATATGGCTTTGAGATGCAATGGGTCTCAGTGGGATTTGGGCATCAAAGTGAGAATCATCTGGAGCACACCCTGCTTGAGGGGTGAGGTGCAGCCCCCTTGCTCACTCCACTCCTCAAGACCTGTGGAGGGTCAGAGGGGTCTGACAGCTTAGCAGGCACCCTCCCCAGGCTGGCAGCAGGGGTAGAATGGCCACAGTTCTGGGAGCTGCCTCGGTGGGTGTTCCTGCACAGCCACTGATCCAGCACACATGCTTAGAGGTCTCACCATTACAGAAACACAACAGAAAGCAACTTTTGACAGGTAGCTCCTCATCATGGACCCACCCTCTGGGTAGGTGCTGGGGAACACATTCCTGACAGGGACACTGAGTACATCAAGTTCCACATCGGAGCTTCTCCCTCGAGGGCCACGGTGGGCTGAGGAGCACACTGGGCTCCTGCTGCTCCCAACAGGTGTATATACACACACAGCATACCACTGGCCTTGCCTGCCCACCACCAGCAGTGACACAAGTGCCAGCCCCCACATGCCTGCCTGCAGCCCCTCCCACATCAACACAAACCGTCCCCACGCACCACTGAGCCACCAGCTCCCTGTGCAGGAGCTGCCGCTACCCCAAGAGGCTGCCGGGGCAGGAGGAAACATGGCACCTGCCAAGTCCAGACGCCACCACAAGCATGTTTCTCAGAGCCAAACCCTGGCAGCTGCCTGCTCTTGCGGGAAAGGGCTTCTTCCCACCAGCCCTGGGGCAAGGCAACCAGCTCAGCCTGTCCCCACTCAGGAGGACCCATCACAGGGCAGGTAAGTGGGTTGGAAAACATCCACCTAATGCTCTAATTTGTGACCCAAGGGTGACTGCAGCAACAGCCTCAAGCACCCCACGCCAGATCTGCACAGCGAGGGGGTGTCAGCTGGAGGCTGCCCTGGAGAGGAGGGCACTGCCCCGGGGAAGGTGTGAACCCAGAACTAAAGGAGAATGTTTTGTTTTCAACTTCCACGGAAACAGATGGAGAAACTCGATATTCAACTAAAAGGAAAAAAAAACGTTGTCAACAGAAAGCTAAAAATAGGTTTAAATTGAATTAAAAAGAGAAAGAGAGAGAACAGAAAGTGAATGAATAAGAAACTAAAACACACCTGTGCCAGGAGTTGCATAAATGAATCAACAATATCAGGATGATCCCTGGGCCCTAAAATATAATAAAGATGTAACTTAAGAGAAAAATCATACAAACAGCAACTCAACATCATATAGTTATGTGATACAGAAAGAATTTACAAGTGAAAACAGGAGTGTAAGGGAAGGAGGGGTGTGTGGGGAAGGGGATGGGCAACATGAGCAGCTTGAAGCAAGTTAAAGAAACAAAACATACAAAAAATCATGAAACTTGGAGAACCCAAGAACAGAAAGAAACTGCAAAGGAAAGGGTCTAAAGCCCCAGGGTCTCCAGCTAGCACCTGAGTGCTGCAGAGCCAAGGAGGAGATCTTCATGTCCTTGGGGAGGAAGAGGAGGAGGAGCAGGGGCTAGCTGGGCACCATCTCCACAAGGAGAATTAGAGCTTTTGCACTGTGGGGACTGAGTGGGTGTCTTCAGAGCACTGTTTGGTCCTGGAAGGTAACTGCAAGTGAACGACAACACCTCAGCAAATGCTTGACAGACCTGACGTGCACATGCTTATCATCAGCCTCAGCTGCTCAGGAGTCCCTGGCACAGACACCCACCCCATTCCAAGATGGTCTCCAAGACCGTGAGTCCAGGACCCTCCTAGAGGTCTCCTCCAGCATACTCCTGGGAGAGCAGCTCAGTGCCCAGAGGTCTCTGTGCAAGCATCACTCATCCTACCCTGGCATCTGACTGTGCACACTCATATCTCGGCCCCTGTGGGGTTAGGCATCCCCACCTTCTCCTGCCACTCATGTGCTCAGCAGAAAGGGATTGCCCTGCTCAGGGCTGGCCCCACCAAAGGGGACAGTCCTGGGCACACATCAAGCTGAACAGCTGCTTGCTTGAGCAAAGCTCGCATCCAAGTGTTGGCACAGCTAGGGCTCTGTCCCCTTCCCTGCCTGCTGCTGCCTGGAGACACCATCACCTCCTCAGCACCAAGGCAAAAGGGTTACAGCATAGACACATCCACACACCGCTGGCACAAGCAGGGACCTGATATCCAGGTAAGCCTGGCTTGCTTGTCACTGACCCAGTGCAATGGGAATTGCTCGCACCACGGCGTGATGATGAGGCAGGGGTCCTTGAATCTCCCCCCACCTCTTTAGAGAGCTCTGAGCCTTGAACTAGGGGACAGCATCACCCTACCTGACACCCAGCTGTGAGCAAAGAAAGAGACCCCTTGGGGACCGCATGTGGTGGTCTTGAAGGACCAGAGCCAGCAGCTCTAATGTACATTTGTTCCTGTCACAGAGCACGTCACCAAGATGCAGAGGGAAGCCATAGTGTAAAGGAGCCTGCTCTAACCTCATTTGCTTTTTGTAAGGTGGGCAGTGAGCTGAAGAGGGACTCCTGCCCTGCGAGAGGTTGCCAGCAACCTCAGCATCACAGTGGTGACTCATAGGCAAGCAGTGACTCTGAAAAGGTCATTTTCCAGATGTTCACACATACATACTCCTGCTCATACAAGGGTTTGATTCCAGGCCACTACAAGCAATGCTGGCCTCCAGAGGAGCCCCAGGATATCTCTGGGGGCACAGCCTCCCTGCCAAGCTGGACTGGAGCACCAGCTCAACCCTACTGCAGAAGCAGGGCTGTCATGGCAGTACAGAGGTTTCACAGAGCACCCAGGGGTTTCCTGCTTCTCTTGCCCTGCAGGGAAGGTACCCACCTTCCAGGGGCTGGGATGAATCCAAGAAACAGTGATGGCCCCGTTAGCTTAGCTAGGAGTGAAAACAGCCATTCCTGGTAAGACGCCTCCAGACTCCATGCATGCAAAAGCCTGACAACAGCCCCAGCGCGAAGAAGGGTTAATCCCACGTACCTTGCTGGAACAGGGTCAGAGTGACTGAGGTAACAAGCAGGAAGAGGGCCTTGATGGGAGGGAAGTGGGCAGGCTCATGGGCAAAGATGTGAACCAGCTGCAAGACAGAGAGAGAAGGACTGAAGCTGCTGCTGGCCCTGCACATCCCAACCTCCCTGGGAGCAGCAGCCCCAGTCCCAAGCGCAGCTCTGTACCTGCCGAGTGAGTTCAATGGCAGAGACCTGGGGTATGGTGCTGTACATCTGCCCCAGCATCTCACACAGCTGAGGCACCATGGGGGCAAAATCATCCAGGAGGGTCTTCACAGACTTCTCAAATATGGCACAGACAGACTGCAGGAAAAGAGGGACTGCATGAGCAATGGGCATCAGGAGACCTCTTCCAGGGGTCAGGGCTTGATGGATAGGTCCCAGAGAAGTTAAGAGTTGGCAACAGGGACAGGGACCAGCCAGGAAAAGAGCTCAGACCTGCTCTGATACTGGTACCCTGCCCTGCAGCACAGGGTGCTCTCAGTGACAAGGAAACACCATTCCTACTACAGCAAGAAGGTTCTGCAAGGGCCAGGGAGAAGTAGCTGGTGGGACATTGCACATGGGCATTACTGGAGTGAGCAAACTGGACAAACACCAGATGATACAGGTCCAGGTCAGAACAGAGCTATCCTCTTAGGGAACACGGGTTGGGTAGATCCCGTCTCCCTGCTCATGGCAGGGCTTCTGTTACTGGAGAGTAGCTGAGCTGATGGAGGGACAAGACAGACAAGAATGGTCAGGCACTGGTGGTGACAGAAAGCAGCACTAGTCCAGACAACCCAGCAAGACATCCCTCTCACAGGCCATCACCCAGAGTTTGTCCTTTGCTGTCCCCAGCTCAGGTCTGCAAGGACAGGAAGAGCTGCAGACAGTATACAGGTGAAGCTTGGTTACCTCCACCACCTGGGCATCATTCAGCCACTTGCTGAGAACCTTCTGTATGAGCTGGAAGACTTGCTGCAAAACCACCACAACCTGTAAGGAACAAGAGACACCAAAGAGAATTGGCTTCCACGGCACTGGGGAGGGGAGATTCAAGACTAAGCATGGCCTGGACTCAGACCTTCAGGCACCACCTCCCCTCTTCAAACATGGGCAGTTGTTTTCTGAAGCAACCTGGCACAGCTCACGGTTGGCAGGTAGCACCCAGGCTGTCCTCCAGAACAGCACCCGGACAAGAGGCATCCAAGAGGCAAGTCCACTCTGCCCATCCCAGTAGTGGTGGATGAGCTGAAGGAGCTGTTTTAGCTGGAATGCACCAGCATTGCTCTCTTGCTGGCACACACTGTATTTCCCATTAACCCTCGCTTCCTGGCACCAGCAGCGATTAATGAGGCTTTGGCCAGGCTGTGGCAAAGAGCATTAAGCTACCGCTCTACTCACTGGGTTGGGTCCTTGCTGCACTGGCAGTTTCTTGACCTCGGTGCTTTCATGGTCATCATCGTGGTGGCTGATATCTAGGGTGGTGAAGAGGTTGGAGAGCAGGCCCAGGATGTGGATGATGGCCAGCCTGTTGGAGGGATTGGGCTGCCAGGGAAAATAAAGCCAAAGTATGACACGGACTGTACTGCTCAATCACAGTCATGTCTTTGGGATGCTGAGGAACCAGGACTGCAGAGGCAAAGTGCCAGAAAGGGGTTCCCTGCACTGCGCTCTCTCTTGAGCCTATGTTTCAGAGTGCTGTTTCAACACAGCAGTCCCAGGGCTGCAGCCAGCAGGAGAAGCCACTTATGGAGAGAGGCATCACACAGGCACTCACCGTTTCGTCAGCCAGCTTTTCCAGCTGCTGGATATAAGGGGTGATTAGAGAGTGCAGGTTCTTCAGGATCTCCTCCACTTGCAGTGCAGAAAGCAGGAAGCCAAGAGCCTGCATCAGCCACATGCATTGGCTTGTCTGGGACAGAGAGAAGGTACAACAGGGCAGGTCAGTGCCCAGCTCGCAGCCCTACCACACACTTGCTCAGACAGCTGCCAGGGGCCCAGTCAGCAAAGCCAGGACTGGTGTGCTGCAGCTCCTGAGCTGCTCCATTGGGTCACTCTTGGTGTATCTTGCTGCAGGACAAGGGAACAGCTCCCTGACTATTCCCGGGGAACAGGAGCTCTGTCATCAGCACACCTGGCCTCTTCCCAGCATCTGCCATGGAAAGACCAGTTGGTGTCCAGAAACCTCTATGCTGGCACCACTCACCCTACCTTGAGACACCATCCTCTGCACAGCCTGTCTCAACCTCTGTGGGGTAGAGCTCCCCACCCTGTCCTGGTCACAGGCAGAGCCTGGCTCTGTCCCCACACTTATCTCCCTTCTTTATCCTCCTGATGACATGCCTAAGATCTTGGGTTTAAAGAACTGCTGGAGTTAAGCCTCCCTGGACACTTCCCTCTCTATGGGGACATACCCCCCCCCAGCATGACCCCAGTCCATGTGGGCGAAGCATCCAGCAGGTTCTCCTGGTCCTGCACACCATGGATGCAGCACTGAACTCTCCTCTGGGGACAGCCCAATTTGCCAGGGCACCGTTCATGCCTTCAGCTGAGCATGACTAAAGGGGGTATGGGGTGGGCAAACAGAATCAGCCAGAAGTGTGAGTAAGCTTCTCTTACCTTGTGAATCTGCTTCATCAACACCTCCTGCCAAAAGGAAAGGGAGAGAAAAAGAGTACAGTGAGTGCTGCAGAAAGCCTCTTTCCTTCCACAAAGTAGGACTGACAACCAACAGCAGTGTGGGCAAAGACAAGCACCATGGATTTTCCACAACCCAACACAGGTAAGGAATAAAAACCTTGTCCCCTGATAAGCTCTTCCCTAAGCCAGCCCACTCAGCCACCCAGGAAGGGGAGCCCCTGGCTTGGATGTGCTGTGCAGTAGGATGGCTCAAGGAGTCAACCTCAGTCAGGGCTTCCTTACCTCAGTTACAGTGTCCCCTAGGCTCTAAAAACAGTCATGCCCTCCACATTTCTGCTCCCATGCACACACCCTGGCAGCTCGCCCAAGTCTAGCCCTTCTCCTATAGCCCCATCTGCCCCAAATCTTGACAGCCAAGAAGGACCACAGGACCAGCTGCCCCAGCACTGCAGGGACCAGCTCAGTCTCCAAGGAGAGGCTTGAACAGCAGGATGCCCCCCAGCTGCCCAGCAGTGGCACTAGCTGCATGGCAGATGCTGGCAGGATGCTGCTCCAAATCAGGCAATCAAAACCAGAGAGAAAGGAGAGACATCCAAGTGCAATCCCAGTATACCCCCTCACAGCCATGTCTGCCACTGCCTGCCATTTCTGCACTCACAGCAGCCTGCCCCGTGGGTTTACTGGCCTAGGAACAGGACAGACAAGTCCCCTGCACCAAGCAAGATGCCCTGAGCTGCTTCTTTGCATTCCCCTGCCCTGATCCTCGCAAAGGAAAGGGTGTATGCAGAGCACATCCCAGGGCACCATCACACATCTGCCTGCATTCAGCTCCTACCTGCGACACAGCAACAATGTTGGCAGCATAAGGCGGCAGGTCATATTTGCACTCCCGGCAGATCTTTTTCAGGGTAGAGACGCTGGAGATGGAGAGCTCAGGGTTGCCCAAGGCTTGGAGCACCAGTGGCAACACGTTGTTAATCATGACAGGGTGATCGGCCAGCCACTCGGACAGGGACCCTGCATACACAGATGGGATCAGACTGCAGGACTGCACCGCAGTCTCTTGCTCCCTGTATCCCAGGATGCTCAGCTTTGCTTTTCACCACTGGTATTGCTGGGCAGGTGTGGTCTCAGAGGGGCTTTCCCTCCCCAGCTCAACCTGTGCACGAGCAAAGACCTCACCGATAGTGAACATGACGGTGTCAGCAAGCTGCACATTGCTGATGCTGATGCGGGGAATGAGTCCAATCAGTCCTGGCACCACATCGGAGTAGTTTACATCGATGGTCTCAGCAATGGACTGGAAGCCATAGAGCAAGGCCTCTGTGTGCTGCCAGGACAAGAGAGGCACTGTCAGAGCCATGCACTGACTCCTGATGCTCAACCCAGACCCAGCTCCCAAGAACCAGCCCAGGCCCCCCACAATGGCTGAGGAGGCTGATCCCTGGGCAGTGCTAAGGACAGGGAGGCAGACGACCTATTCCTTTCCTCAGCAGACCCCAGAAAACCTGCATGTGTGCTGACAAGGTGCTCGTGCTCCTTACCTCTGTCATGTCCCATTCCTCTCAATGCCTCAAGGCAAGGACATATCCCTGAGGGGCTGGTAGTCACCAGCCATGCACCCAGGTCCCCTCACTCACCTGCCACGTGGATGGCTGCTCTGTGTTGGTCAGGAGACGTCCCAGTTTGTCATAGAGGCTGCTCAGGAGCTCAGCACCCAGCATCTCATACACATACATCAGCGTGTCAGAGATATCCACCCTGCAGAGAACACAAGGGTCTCCAAATGCTGTTCCATGCATGAGCTCCATGCATGGACACATTACTCTTCCTCCTGCTGCCAGGTAGGGCACAGGAACTGCCCATTCAAGTACACTTCCCAGCCAACACAGAGCGATCCCATGGCTTCCTCGGCAGGTCAACTGGTGCTGCGTCAAAACACTAGCTCATTTCCACATCACCACCACCACCAAAACAGCTCTTGACAGAAGGAATCTCCTCTGTGTCCCTCCTTGGCTAATCCCACAGCATTCAGACTCCAGGGTGGCAGGATGCCACCTGCATCCTTGCCTGCTTGACAAGCATGCCCAAACTTCACAGTTGTACCTGTATATCCGAAACTGCTCCTTCTCATCTGAAGACCAGAAGCCATACTCCTCATCAGAAGGGAACTGAGCTTTGTGCAGCAGCACATCCACCAGCTGGAAGTAGACAGGCCTGTAGACCTGCTGGTACACTGCCTGCTTGTCTGGCTCAAAGGAGAGGATGTCATCCTGGAGGCAGGAGGAGGAATAAATACATCAGGTGTTGCAGGGAAAGGAAAATAGAGCTAGTATGCCTGCTGCACAGGGGCATTTCCCAGGGCTGGTGGGACCTGTCATACTTTGGGGGCTGCCTTTCCAGCTCCTCAAGGTTTGCTTGATGATAAGCCCTTCTGCAGAGGTAGCATTATCTAGAGGTAAGATGCTGGAAGCCCCAGCAGCTGGGTGGACCTTTGGACAGCATGGTTATAGGGAGTGGCAGTCTTCTGCCACGTCCTAGCCTTGGAAGCATGCCCGCACCAGAAGCATATATGCCTCAGACTGCCACAAGGCAGGCTGGGATGGATGCTTGAGCATAGCGCTCTCCTGCCTGCATCCATAACCTCAGACCCATCTGGAGAGGCCACAAGAGGAGGTGGATGCCTCAGCCTGGCCTCATGTGGTAGAGCTGCTGCCGGCACAGCACTGACTTTGCCCTCCTCCCTACCCACGCTCAGCTACACCACATCAGATTGCGGAGGAATGGAGCTGAGGGATGAACAGGAGCTAAAAATAGAGCACGGTGTGGCAGGGCTGTTCTGCCGGCACAGGCAACACTGGTCCTGGGAGAAGGACCCCATACTGGGCAGACACTACAGCTATGCTCTCCTCCCTGCCTGCTGCAGGCATGCGGCAAGGAGCTAAACAACCAGATCTGCTGCTGGGGAAAAAAATTAACATGAATTTTTAAGCAGTTATGTTAACAAGGCCCTTAAAGGATGGCTCACACTTCAAAGGAGGACTGGTGGCAAAAAAAGCAAGCCACAGGGCCAGCATTTCCCAGGTATGTGCCCTGCAGCAGCTGCAAGTACAGGGCAAGGAGTGGGGACATCAGAAATCCCTGGGACCAAATGCAGCCAGGCCAGAACCCAGTCTCCATGCTCTGGTGCCTCTGCCCTGCCTGGAGGGCAGGGCCAGGCATGCTGCCCATGATGGTCACTGACCTGCAGCGTGTACCAGAAGGTGAGTGTCAAGGAGCTGGTGGTCTCATTGACAGGGTAGTGTCCAGGGATGCCAGTGCAGAACATGATCATGTTGACCAGGGCTAGGAAGCTCTGCCAATGCTCCACCTGGTCCAGGAGGGCCCTGAGAAGCAGAGAGTCAGAGTAGCACCTCCACTGTTAGCCCAGCTCCTCTGCCCTGACATGTCACTGTGTACAGGACAGGCCGTGGCCAAAGCAGCTTGTGGGGAACAGCAGGCTGCTCCAAGATCACTCCCTCTCCTGGGGATGGATCATCCCCAGTACTCACCGGGAGTGGTTCTCCCCCAAGGCCACAGCGATGCGGCAGATCCCATGCGATGTCTCCATGTCCCCACTCTGGACTGCCTGGCGCAGCTGCTCTTGGAGCCCCAGCACAGGTGGGATGAGCTTGAGGAGTGTGTTCACATATCTGCAAGCACAGCCTGAATCAGTGCCAGGCATCACCTTGTTGGCATGGGCTGCCACGCCATCATCCCTCCTGATGCTCTCCCAGGGCTCCTATCCAGCTTTCCCTACTTGAAGGCTGCTTCATGCAATGGGATGTATCCAGGAGCCTTGTCTGCTTATGTGAACTCTCCTTGCAGCCTGTAGCACCAGGATGAAAGCTGAAGCCCCAAGCTCTGCTGCAGCAGAGCCTCTGTAAGTGAAGAGCAGGTCTGTGCCAGTGGCCATCAGTTCTGTGCAAATCCCCCACTGCACCATGGTGCGAGCCCCTGCTTCTGTCCAACCAAACCTGCTGGCAAGGGTGCCAGAACCCCCAACTTGCCACTGCCACCAGCACTGAGTGAGCTGTGCCTGCCACAGCATCACTGAACAGGGATGAGGACAGACCTGTGGGCTCTTCTCC
Source organism: Serilophus lunatus (assembly GCA_013399895.1). NCBI lineage: Eukaryota > Metazoa > Chordata > Aves > Passeriformes > Eurylaimidae > Serilophus > Serilophus lunatus. The sequence goes on from VXBA01004302.1 coordinate 532,050, forward strand.
CCACGCTCGCAGCCTGCGCTCCTCAAATCTCCTCAAGCTGCCAGTGGACTCTCCAGCTCCAGCACATCCAGACTGTGTGCTGTCTGCAGCCACCACTGGGGATGCCTACCTAGGGAAAATGCTGGCCTTCTGGCACATCCCCTGGCCCCCACCCTCCCAGAGCGCCGCAGCCCAGTGCAGCACAGCTCTCCCAACTCCCATCCAGCACATCAGCCTCCCCTCCGCACTGCTGCCTGTAAGGGATGGTAACCAAGGCAACGAGAAGGAGGCAGCCAAGGTGAAAGGCAGCCCAGGGCCCCCGGAGGGAGGCCGTGCCGGAGGCTGATGAGCAGCCTGCCTTTTCCCTGCCATTTCCCTGCCCGCCCAGGCGTGTTATCTGCAGCCGCAGCGTGCACTCTCTGCCTGCCCCCCACACACAGGTGTGGGGATAAGGATGCTTGGACTGGGAGGAATACGTGATGCCAGCTTCCCTGTGACCATAGTGGGGAAGAGATACAAGTGCTGACACCAGGACAGCCACATGTCCACCCTGGAGTGGCTGGGCGGCTCCGGCAATGCACGATTTAGGAGAGAACAAAGCCATTGGTGCCACCAGTGCAGGGATGGAATTGTGCTGGTGGTGGCAGCTTTCTCTCTGCATCATCGAAAGAAGATAGAGGGAATAAGGTGCCTCCAGTCAGTGGCCATCCCAGCATCCCCTCTGTGCTTCTAGGGGTCAAACCTCCTCTCCCTCCCATGCCCAGAGGAAACAGACAGCAAAGGGGACAGGTATTTTTGTGTAAACCATTTTTAAGTCTCTGATGCCCTGTGGGTGATGCATGAGGCAGCGTGGGAGCGATGTGATAATGGAGAATTTGGAAATTCACCAGCTTCTCTCCCTGAGAACAAATACTGCATGCAGAGTTAGCCCAAGAGAGCCAGGCCAGTGCCCAGACAAAAAGGCATAGGGAACCTTGCACTGCTCCAGTGTAGGGCAAAGCCATCCTTCCCCTGCAGCGCTGGGCTCACATTGCCCTAGGGATGTTTTTATGACTTTAGGAGTTTATGACAAGGATCCTGCTTCTACTGGTTACTGTGAAATACTGTGCAGATGCCTGGACTTGAACTGGTCCTCTGGATTTCCTGCACAGCCAACAGAGATAACTACCTGTATTTGCTTCAGTGCTGTAATCCCATGTTATTGAAGACTTCTAGAAAATTTGGGGGGAACCAGGTCTCCCAAGCACAAACTTGCTCTGCAGACACAGGGCAACTTGGATGCAAGGGTTGCCAGCCAGGAGGGAAATACTTGCTCTAGGTGAGTTGTTTTAAACAGTCACTCATGATCAAGTCAGCCAGAGCTGAGCTGCTCCACATACAAGAGGAAGGAGCTCCAGAGGTCACTCCACCTGATCAGTGCTGCTTTCCAGCCCAAGCGACCAGCTGATGTTGCACGCCTGACCAGATGCAGAGCTTGCTCCAGGAGGCAGACACTGTATTTGCTAGCCCTGCTGCCAGCCACCACTTTCCATGCCCCGGCACCCCAGTCAGGAAGAGGAAGACAAAACCATCCCAGCTCAGGCAAGTTCCTGGATGCCCAGCCGAGCAGCTTGTTTCCAGCAGCCAAAAACTGGGAATGCCTGTCGAAGATTTATAATTGTGGCAGCCATATGGTGACTCTCGCCCGTGTATTTCCTTCCAGCGATTTGTCTTAGCCTTCCTGGGCAAGATTTGCTATCCTAGTATTTAGCAATTAAGCAAATTTTGCTTTCTTGAGTTTGTCCGATCCCTTCTCAAAGCCCAGTGAACTGCTGCATTTGCAGTTCCCTCCATGGCACCAGCACCATCTTCTGCTCTTCCCATAACCCTCCTCAAATCACGCCACATTTCAGGGGACAATCTGCAGATGGGAGACATGGGCAGCTCATATGGAACAATCTTATTTTTCCTGATTCAAAATCTGAGCTATATCCTGATAAGATACTAATCCAATCTTATTAAAAACATGTTTCTAATGAAGCTCTTGGAAAACTCTTCCAAGTGAAATTCCTCTTCAGGAATTCAGCACCAGGTGCCAAGATCAGAAAGGGATGGGCTGGAGACCAGGCAATCCTGCCAGCTCCACCACTGCAGCGACACTGCTGCTTTCAGAGAGGCGACTCAGTGTCCAACATCCACACTCTAACTCACACCATGGGCATAATACCATGGAGAGGTCTCTACCCCACTCCAACACTACTCAATGCACTATAGGAGCATGGCCAAGTGCCACATGCCAGCTCTTCCCCTTCAGCATGCACTGCCAAGCTCTCTGACCCACTTAGCTGAGGGGATAATCCTCAAATGAGACAGAAAATCCAGCCCAAGCCTCTCCTCTGCAAACGAGATGCAACATTATCTCCATTCCTCCCCTTCTGCAACTGGGGAGATTTCCACTGGAGATTCCCACTTCCACTGGGGAGATTCAAGAGCAGAGGTGTGCTCAGAAATGCTCCAGTGCTAGCTCCTGGCTCAGCCTCCAAGATTTCTTCTGAGGAACGCCATATCCTAATGGAGGAGTGGTGTCCAGACTCCAGCAATGCCTGGGATACCCTCTTCTCTGGGTGCAAAGGGCTCCCAACCTGCCTGGCAGGTAAGGAAATGGTTTGCGCCTACGAATCTCTGGTGCATCATCTCTACTAACATCTCTGAGGCAACTGAGGAAACCACCCACTGCTGCTTGGAAGCAGGGAAATGATGGCTGCCAGCACAAGTGACTTACTCAAGGGTGAGGCAGCTTCAGGGCGAGGTGGTCCTTGCCCACAAGGTCAAACCTGCCCTTCTCCACTTGGACACAGGTGCTGCAGTGTGAGAGGTACCTTGCAAGGTGGTGTGACCCTGGGAAGATGACCCATGGGCTACCTAACCCTCATCATCAGAAGCTAAGTTCATGGGCCACTGAGCCTTCTGCTGGTGGCAGAAGCACACCTGCACAACCATCTCCATGGCAATGTCCATGAAGACAGCAGGCAGCAAGGGGGGAAAGATACATGGTCCAAAAAACTCGGGGAACTCACAGGAAAGCAGCAAGCCCCAACACTAACCCTACAAAGGACTCTGGAGAAGACCATGCCAGCAGCCTAGAGCCAAGGATGCTCCAAGCCTGCAGCCAAGGGCCCTGCAGAAACAAAGGAGAGAGACAGCAGAAGAGAGCAGCTGAAAAGCAGCAGGGATCTATCTCCCAGACTGTCAAGATGAGAGACAGAAAGGTCAGGAGACTCCCTGGGGGTTTGGGGAAGAGCTGGATCCACTTTGGCTGCGCAACAAAGCCAGAGGGGTGGGACAGTCAGTACCAGGGGAAGCGGGAGGAGGAACACAAGATAGAGGACACAAGGAACAAAGGGGAAGAGAGAGCCCACCGGGGCTGGGAAGCAGCCGACACCACATGGTGCCTGGCAGGGTGTCCCTGTGACAATGCCACCGCTGTCCCCACACCCCGGGAGCAGGGGTTGCACCCGGCTTACACACTGAGCAGCCTTTCAGGCCAGCTGCCTGCCCTGGCCTGGCCACTGCCCATACAGCTATGGACGGACAGGAGGGTGCCCTGCTGTGGCTGATGATGCCTTCAGGAAGAAGGATGGAAAGCAAGTACTGATGATGTTGTAAGGGAGCAACTAGCATGGCAGGATCAAGAGGGGCCAAAACCTGCATGGCAGGATCAGCACAGGAGCAGAGAAGAAACTCCACTGTCAGTCACACTCCTCAAAAGAATTCACTTGGAAAGCTCAACAGAAAACCCAGCCTTTTAATACAACCAAGGAACAGTGCTGCAGGCTGTGTGCTGCCGGGCTCCTGCACACGGGTATGGAATCACAGCCAAGGGACTTCTGAGACTCAAGGGAAATGGAAACGAGGAAGACAGAGTCCAACATGTCAGAACTGCAAATAACCTTTCTGCACCAAATCTGCTACAAGGGTTTGGGCTGGTCCTCAGCCTTTGCCAAACACAAGAAAAAGCAGCATGTTGTCATCTTCTGAACGCTAGCAAATGAGGCAACCCTTCCCCACACCCAGCAACACATTAAAATCCTCATGGGTCCCTTTGTGCACCAGGACGTGCAGTCTGCAGATGCAGCCCTCTTTCATTGAAAAAAGCACCTCCAGGCTGCCCTAGAGCTGGGGAACACACTGGCTGCTCCTGCCCTTAACCAAGGGGAGGACCAGGGCTCACAACCACAGCAGCAGCATCATTCCCATTGCTGCAGAGACGTTGGAGCCTGCGCAATGGGCAGCAATGCACAGTGGCAGCAGATCAGCCCAGCCTTCAAGGAAACCCTCCTCTTCGGGGGAAGGTTGCTAAGCAGCCAGGAAGGGATGTGGCCACGGGTACCAGAGATGTACTGTCCCTTCTGCAGGCATTGGTCCCAAGAGCTGACAGCCGCTCAGACAATGCAGCCAAGCAGACGAGCTCGGAGCCCTGCAGCACAGCCCCAGCAGGACCTGCTCCAGCCTCAGCTCCCAGCTCAGCTGTTTCAGGGGCAGCCATGGCCACAGACAAAGGACAAGCCCTTGGCTGCCACAAGCTGTTGGAGCCAGGAGGAGGGAGAAAATCAACATATGTGGTTTTATTATCTCTGTATCGAATCAGCTCCTTGGCTGGACCAGCAGCATGAGGCACAGGAGGGTCTCTCAACTCCTGCTGGCAGGAGCCAGGCAGCTGCTCTCTGGTCAGCTGCTGCAGAATCTGACACAAGGAGCTAGAAGCGAGCATCCTCATCTGCTCGAGAGGCAAGGGTGGACCTGGCCTGCAGCTGCCCAAGACTACACAATCTCTACAAGTCAACCATAATGCAAAGCCTTCCAGGACCAACTATGAGAAACCAATAGCTTCCAGATGCTTTTAACATTTTCCCATTTCTAAGCCCTGTCATCATTACGTCCAGGTCTAACATTCCCACCCCATTCCCCCACTGATGTCCAGGAGCACCAGCCCCCAGCACACAGGAGTGGCTGCCCTTACCTCTGGGCATCAGGCTGAGAAATGGCATTGACCACAGCCTCCACTGCTGTGTCAAAGAGCTCTGGGTCCTGCAGAGAGGTGAAAGCTGCCTGGATGAGGTTCTCGCAGTCCATCAGTGGGATCTCCAGCTGAACCCAGCTGGAGAAGCACTTCAACACCTTCTGTTTGATGAAACCCGGGGAGTCCTGCTGCTGCAGCAGCTGCTCCAGCAAAGGGAAGACAGAGCTGCACTCCTGCGCCAGGACGCTGCGTACCTGGCCCTTGCGGTACTGTGGAAGGCGGCTGGTCTGAAACTCCTCGGGAAGCACTGTCAGCAGCTCCAGCAGCGCCAGGCACCGTGCTCGTCCATCCACGTTGGAGTCCTCTGCCTGGAACATGCGCACCATGTCTGCCACAGCACAGGGCCAGGCATCCGGCATCATGCTGAGTGCCAGGGAGGCCAGCGCCACGCACAGCCGGGTCAGCACGATCTTGGAGCCACTGGCGAAGCGGGTGATGTGGGTGAAGAGCTGCGACTTGAGGCTCTCATACTGGTCAGCTGGGATGTCATTCCAGTAACGTGAGATCTTAATGTGGAGAGCGCTGGCACCAAAGTACTGGATCTCGGGCACCTTGTCCATGTGGAGAAGCAGCCAGCTGAAGTGCCATGCCTGGGGGGACACCTGTGCCTGCATCAGCCATTTCTGAGCCAAGTTCTTGTTCTCGATGTTAGGGTCATAATACAGCTGATGGAGAGCCTGGAAGAGAGAGGGAAGCACCCTAGAGCAGTCAAGGAGCACCACTGTAGCTTGTCCTGCCTGGGGAAGGCTCACTGAGATGGAGCCCAGTGCTCAGGCTGCCTTGCAAAGCCAGTCCCGCTCCCCATGGCAGCCTGCGTTAGCTGGCCTCCCTCCTTGGACTCAGTGAATTGAGAATGATCTGGCAGTGGAAGAGGACCTGCAAAGCATTCTTCCCCTCCTCTCCTGTTTCATTCTGGAAATTTCTTTTCCTTAGTCATTTCCCATCTTCACCTTCACTCATGCTGAATCTACCTGCTTTCCTGCTGATGTGCCATCAGCGGGGAGGGCACAGGATCCCTCTGCCACATAAAGGCTGCGGGGGACACGGCAGACCAGCAATCCTGCCTTCCACCCACACCTGCTCTCTGAAAGGTGCTGCGGATGCACTGGATCTCAGAGAGCACGTGTGGTCCAAAACTTGCATCCATAAGCCCAAGGAATGCAAGAGCTGCTGCAGATCTCTGTCAGGGTGTAGAGAGTCCTGGAAACCCAAAGTCACTAAGATCAAGGATTACACGAAGTCCCTTTGAAATATTCCCAAATCCATCCAGTTACAGCTGAGCTAGGAGAGCTGGCATCTAGCCCTGCCTCTGCCAGCACCTCTCACAACAGTCTGCGGCTGCTCAGTCCATCTCTCCATATGGAGAAGGGAAACATCACTTACCTGCTCCCACAGCTTTAGGAGCTCTAGTTACTGCTTTGCAGAGCTCAGATCCACATGAACAGCCTCACACAGGCTGCAAGGCTTTATTTGCAGAGGAATGTTATACAGATCTGAAGCCCAACACTAATTAGTTACTTATGCTGAGTGGGTGTAACTGGTAACCAGTGATGTTCTTGCACATGGAGGGGAACAGAACTCCATCTTCCTGCAGCAAGGTTTTAAGCCTGGCACAGCACGTTTCATTTCAAACCACTGACTGCACACGCCAGGAGCAAGGAAAATCCGTGGCATCTGTCAGGCAATCAGGCACCCATCAAACCCCACCAGCAAATAAGAGGATGATTCCAGCAGGTGCAAAGGACTTTTCTGTGTCCCCATACTGGCTCCAGGTCTCAAATATCCTCCTCCTCCCCCCTAAAGAGCTCTATGAAATTCTTGTGTGGCTCTTCTACCCAGGAGAGGATTTAAACCCTATTTTTAAGCATGCAGAGCTGGCAACTTGGGGCATGGGAACAAGTTACCCAAGCAAGCGCTTGCGCCTCCGTCTTGGTGCTTTCCAGCATGAAACCAAACAGCAGGGCAAAATGGCAGGAATCTCACAGAGTCAGCATTACCTGGGCCATAATTTGAAAAACCTCTGTTCAAGACTTTGAGGAAAATGAGGATAAAGAAAGAGGTTATGAAGTATGTCATAGGAGACAGAGTCAGCCAACACGGGCTGCAGAGGGACAGCGTCTGACCCAGTAGGAGATGTATCCTGACACAGAAAAGGTTAACCCTAGATAAGCAGGACACAGGGGAGAGAATCTGTTCTGACAGAGCAGCCAAGTGGAGCCCAAGAGCTCTCAGCAGCTAGCCAAGCCTTTGCTCTTTTACCAGTTACCTCAGACTTCTGCATGAAGCATTGCTCAGTTGCTGAGGCAGAGGTAAGCACTGTCATCCCCTCCCAGCAAAGCAACAATTTACTTCATTATAGAGCAGTAGCTGCGGATGTGCTAAAAGTTCAACCACTCCTAGGGGTAGGAACCTGGCTCCTACCCCTGCTCTTGTGCTAAGGACTGAGTCATCCTGCAGCAGGGCTGAAGCTGGAGCTCCCAACCATTAAACTCAGTCTCTGATTTGCTCCCATCAGAGCTTGCTGCTTGTTCTTTTCCCAAATAAATCTCACTTGAGATTCCCAGAATGGCGACAGCCCACTCTTTCCCTTCCCTGCTTTCTGGGCGCCATCACAGGGTGCAAAGGCCAGCAGCAGTGCCTTCAGCCTGCTCCCTAGCCCAGGACCCCTCCCTACCTCTTCTCAGCCTCTTTTTATAAATTCACCAGGAAATGCATGAAGGTGTTTCTTCTATTTTGAATAGTGCTAACACCTAGAAAATTGTGGGGAGAAAGAAGTCCCTATGCATCACATATTAGGAGGTATAATGTGTACACATACCACAGGAGCCCTAACCTGTAAACCAGCACAAGATTGGCAAGGCACGGACCTCACCATGTGTGGAGGATGGACCTGGAATCCAGGGCTGACCCACAAGCTCCCCAGCTGCTCACCTCTGCTGGCCATAGAGCTGCTGCATTCTGGTCTCATGTCAGGGAAACTGCTCAGGCAAAACAAGGCACTGAGCACACTCCAGGCACACATGTGGGGCAAGCCTTGCACAGCACCACAGTGGTGATGGGGACCGTGGGAGGACAGCAGAGCAGAGGTTGGTGCACACTGTGTGTCCACTGAGAAGCAATCCTACACCTGGCTGGGGCTACTGGTGCTGCTGGCTAAGGCCTGATCTTCCACTACCTTAAAGCCAGCAGACCCTGGTGCTTTCATGTGATCATCCAACTGAATGGAGAGGAGTGAGCAGCCACAAAGAGCTCAGTGCAAGGCTGAGGTGCAAACACCCTGTATCCAGTTCCAGCACACAAAACATCCTGCACACAGCTCCAGTGCACAAGACCCTGCACGTGGCTCCAACACACAAACATCCTGCACACAGCCCCAGCAGAGAATCCAGCACTGGCTATGCTAAAAAAACCAGCTGCTGCATCGTAACAATGGCAAAGAGGGAGCACTATCAGAGCTGCTCTTATCAACGCTCATGCTGGGGAGATGTCACTACCACTGCATTAGAGGAACAGTGAGCAATTGGGTCACGAGACTCCTTCCCAGGCAAGGTCAGCTTTCCAGCCATGTAGACAGCTTTCCCAGATCCATCACCCCTGCACCTTGCCTGCACCCCTTATGTTCTGCCCTGTGCACAGTGCCCACTGTCACTGATGAGCTCTCTGGAGAAGTATTTACATCCAGCAACACCATCCCACAGCCCTGCTCTTCCTACTCTTCCTGCAGGGAGGCTCTGGGGATGTTTCCAGCAAAGGCCCCAAAGGACATGTGCTAGAGCCATCACTGCAGAGCACATCAGGGAAAGAAGGTGAGTGGTGAGATAAAAAAGTCTACCAACTACAAGATATTCAGAGGATAGAACAAAGCTGATGCTGAAGACTCATGCTGCAAGGTGTTGGAATTCAGAAGAATATTCTGGAAAAAAACAGCTGCTGACTTTCCCAGCCCCCTTCTCTCAAGCACCTTGACTGGGAGGGGACCAGTTGTGGTGGCTCCAGAAAGAAGCGTAACTGTTCCCACCTGCATGCAGGACACAGGCAGACAGGAAAGGCAGCACGTGCCCCAGGGCTACCAACAGCTCACCCCATCTGGTGCTCTACACAATATGGTAGAGCCTTCTAGAGGACCTCCAAGGATGGGCAGGAATACTGGGACCACTCTAATCCACCTCAAAGAAGTAGCAGAAAACCCTGGGAGCAAGCTAGGCTCTTCCTTTGGCCTACCACACACAATGGCTGAATACCATCCTCTGCTAAGAGTGTGGGGCAGGAGGCTGCAAGGCACTGTGCCCTGCAGAGGGACACCTGAACATGCTCCTCTCCAGCAAAGAAAGATGTTGCCCTCATGTCGGAGGCAGCACCAGCACCAGCTGCTGCTAGACTTTGACATGACCACACCAGCCAGCACCCTGAGGCCCATCAGGAAGCACTGGAGACGACAAGGAGAACTCATTACCGCCGAGAGGGAGAAGCAGAAGGCATGAAATTGGGCAGTGACATCTAACAGGGAGGCTTTGTGCATTCCAATGTGAACGTGTGGCTGACACCAGACCTGCCTCCTCTGCAATTAGACCTGTAATGTGAGAGCTGGTAAACAGCCTAGCTGTCAGCTATGCCCTTTGGCCGGGGTAGGAGCTTTCTCAAACATCAGCTCTGCTTGGCTGAAAATAATTCAAGCTTATTATGAGGGCTCTTCCCTGTTCTAAACAGCTGTGGCCAAAGCCTCAGTGAGGCTTTAGTCACTGGAGCAGCATCAGACCCTCAAATCAGGGGCTTTGGAGGAAGGCAGCTTGCCCAGAAAACATGGATCAGAGGTCCCATACTGGTTTCTTTGGGAGGTGGAGGAGGAGCAGTCCAAGGAGAGTTATAGCCAAGCAGAGGCATCTCATCTTAGGTTTCACTCCGGCATTGTGAGGGAAAAGGATCTGCTATGAGCTCAGAATCCCCCAGCCTTCACCCTTCATAGCTTCTGCAGGAAGCCCAGTGCCAAGAGGTTGTCTCCCTGACTCCACCGCCTAAATACATTAACATGGGGTGCCCTGCAGAGACGTGTTGTGTCCATGCCATTATGGAGTGGCAAGAGGAGCCCCGATAGAGTGGGAGTGTGCTGCCTGCTGTTCTTGGGGGCTCCATGGGGAGACATGTGCCCTCCAAGAACCAGTCTGCTTGCACACACAAGAGATGACAGCAAGTACAGCCCTGAGGTCTGCATCCCAGGTGGGAAAACAGCAAGCTGCAAAACATATTCCTGCTCTGCTCCTTGTCCCATGCCCACAGCCATGGCATGCCAGAGGCAGGGGTGGCCACGGCCCCTCGGCAATCACCAGCCTCCTTCCAGGAGGATTGCTGGGATGTCTCCCACTGCAGTCTCTCGCTGTCCTTTCTAGTTGAACGCACTCACACCGCCAGTGCTCCAGGCCTGCAACAGCACAGCCATTACCCTGGCTCTGCCAAGCGAAGAGAACATCATCCGTGCCTCCCCCAGCCCGCAGCAGCTGGCCCCCCCAGTCCCAGAGGGACAGGCTGAGCAGCCAGTACCCTGGGAAGGCAGCAGCCTGCAGAAATACCGAGGATAGCAAATGGATGCAAGATAAAGCTGGGTGTGTGCTGCCAGGCGTGCTGCTCCTGTTCAAGGGCCCGTATTTTGCCAGCAGTCACAAAGAACAGTGTTTTTCTCCCCTCTCCTAATAAAAGGTACTGCCACTCTGAAGCCTCTCTTTGAGCCCAGCTCGTCCACACCAAGTCCTTAGCTGTCCAGAAGATGCTGCAGTGCAGATGCAGCTTGGCAGCCTTGACACCCCTGTCACTGCTTCACCGCCATCAGCCCTCTGCAGAGCACAGGGGGGTCCCCAGCAGGGACTGTGGGAGACACGTGTGCTCTCAGTAAGGGCGGGCACGGTGGAACAATCAAAGGGTGCACAGGACCAGAGAGGAATCCTGGGAGCTCAGAACACAGGATGAGTTGCAAAGGTGAGCCAAACACTCCTGTCCACCATTCCATGTTTCTACTCCTCACTTCAGTGATACAGTACACAAGCATTTTGAGAGAGGAATCCCTGCTGGCACCCAAGCACCAATCCCACCCACTCCTGCCCCATAATACATCAGAGCTGAGGCTCCAATGATGGCCCCTGTAAGAGCTTAGCCAAGCCCTGGCAAAACAAGGTGCTCCCCTCTCATCCCATCATTGCCACACCACACGAAGGAGCCGTGTGCTCAGCCAAGGTGGGCTCTGGCTGGAAACTGCTTCTGCAGAACGATCTGCTTAACCAAGAAACAAGGTGACTTTCTTGCTGGTGACAAGTGGCTTCTTTTAATTTTCCAAGAATCTGCTCTCCCAATGCCCCCAGCTTACCATTCCCAACACAGCTGCCGCATCTCACATATGTGGGCAGCCTCTAAGGAGTGAGTGGTCAAGCCACTGCCAGAAGCGCACCAGAGATGCCATTCCTCCACCCTCCAGTATTTGTAATTCTCTTGATCAGATTTCTGAAGACAGGCAATAACCTGAAGAAAGCAGATGCTCTTGGGTTTCTCTTCCCCATCCTCCCTGGTGGAAGGCAGCCCCAGCAGCCGCCACATCCCCGAGGCTCAGCATCTCCGAGGACAAGTGATCAAAGCCATCCCTCTGCCATCATGGTAGGCTCCGGATGTCAGCTCCATGACACCCCGCCTACCCATCCTGCCGGAGAGACTCCGTGCATTCATCAGGCATCTCCAGAGAGGCACACGGCAATCTGGAAGGCCCAGAGATGCCAGACCGCTAATGTGCTAGGGAAAAGACGTCAGCAAATATTACAAACACCCCAGAGGATGAGAGGCAGGCCAAGGGAGGAAAGACCTGGAAGCAATCAGACAAAAAAGAGGGCGAGAGCAGGCACTTGGAAAATTCACAGAGGAACTGAACTGCCTTTTTTCTTAATTCAAAAGGAGGAATAGTGCAGAAGCAGATTCAACTGCACGAAGAACAGGCGAAGAGGGTCTCACATCCTTTTTCTATCCAATACTGCAGTATTAGGTGCTGCTACCCCTGACCCGAGTGAGATCAAAATTGCAAGGCACAAGTCCTGCTTGTGCACTTCTCTTCTGAGATGGACACAGCCAGTAGAGACCGAACATCTGCAATCTATCTTCACCAGAGAAGAGTTCGTCAGCCCAGCACCAGGCTGTCAGTCATGCTGAGGACAGCTCCTGGGCACACAAAAGCACATGCAGGTCACAAACCAGATTGTACCGTTTAAGCAGTAGGAGGCTGGGCATCCTCAAAGCCTGAAGCCCTCAGCTTTCGCAGCCTTCCCTCCCATCCCTCCAAATGCAGCAGTGGACCCCCACTCAGCAGCATGTGCAGGGGAAGCAGAGCCAGCCCAGAGCTGCTGGTCCATGCAGTGTGGCCACACCAGCCTGCTCTAGCTGTGCTGAAGCCAGAGCAGCATTTAGGTCAGGCTCAGAAGAAAACAAAAAGCAGATGAGCAGCTCTCGGCTGGGACTGGGGGATACTGACACAGTAACTGTACCCCAACAGCTCAGCTCCAGCACAGCCTTGCTCCTTCTCTGTGTCATGGGAGAGCTTCCTATGGAAAACTGAGCAAAAAAATACAGGGAGCAACTTTCAGATGTCTCCTGAAGTGCAGCATCTGAACCTGGTACCTCCTCACAAACAAACACGGCTGCCTGCCTGCTGCCTGTGGGCTTTCAGACCTGTAAGATGGCCCTGCCTCCAGCATGTGCACCCTCCTGCCTCCCTGAAACCACTGGTCACAGCTGGAGGGATCTAACTGGCTCTCTCTGGCACAGGTTGTATTGGATAAACACAGCAATGATCCTCTTCAAATACACAGGCACCTAGAGCCCTGCAAAACTCTGGAGGCATTTTCCCAGTCCACTGCATAATAAGTAACAGCAAGGGTACAAAAGGGTCTTCCAGAGACATGAATCCTCTCCACAAAAACCATCAGAAGAGCGTGACAGGCATGGCCTTACCAGAGATTGCCCTGGCTACAACTGCTACACATGATAACTTCCACTGCAGATGACCTGGAAGAGCTTAAACCCTCTGATTTAAGAGATAACCAGCCCCTCACGCTGTTCCTAACGCCAGCACTTATCACTTAACTGACTCATGGTGGAGTCAAACCATGACTTTAATCAGTACTCAGTATTATTAATAGAGCCATGCACAAAATATGGCAGGTATAAGAGCTCAGGCCAGTAGAAGCATAATTTATCTGCCAGCATCACCTCTGACAAAGTGGTTCTACCTACCTGCCTCCCACCAACCCTGCCCCCAGCAAAGCCCATCTTTCCTTCGCTTTTACCAGAAACACCCCACAGTTCTCCTTGCAAAAGACTAACACAGGAGGGCTCAGAGCTGCTGGAGTTTTTTCTGATCCCACCCCATACTTCTTCCCCTGGGCAGGGACTGTGCTGCTGCGTCCCATCAGTAGCTCAGATCCCCAGCATGGTCCACAGCTGCACCTTCAGAGGACACCACTGTGATGGCAAAGCCTGTGGAAAACCGGGAGAGGCTGTGTGGGGTGGGGGAGGGGAGATGAAGCATCCTAGAGGGCATCTCTGCCTCCTCCCAGGCAGCAGGAGACTTAATCCCGAGTAGCTTGGCAAGGACAAGCTGCCTCTCTGCACGGCCCCACCTCGCCCAGCCAGCACCGGGTGCCCCCACCCTGGCACTGCCCACCATTCCCAGGCAAGTGTGTGCTTCATTGTTGCTGCAAACAAAGAGTGGTTTGTGTCTGACAAAGAAAAAGGAAGTCAGAGGCAAAATCATACAGCAGCAGCCCTAGGTATATGCAGAATAAGCTGCAGAAGGTTGCATGAACATAGCATCTTCCAGACATCAGTTAATCCCCTCGGATGTGCTCTGTCTCTGTCTCCCTGGAAGAGATGGGCTGTGTCTCACCTGCAGCCACAAAGGCAACCAGTGCTCGGTTACAAACCTGACATCCCTGACCCAACACCTTCAGCCAGACCAGGGACTGGGGAGGGATGGGTGGGTGGTGGACGTGGCAGGGCTGCATTAACAGTTGGACACGATGATCTGAAAGGTCCTTTCCAACCTAAACGATTCCGTGAGTCTGTGTGCCCACCAGCACGCCTGTAAGCATTGCTTTGGCAAGGATCTCAGGCTATTCTTACAGAGGAAAAACGAGGACACTGGGATTCCCACCAGCTGTCTGAGGACTGAGCTATGGATGTTTGTCGGATAGCTGGCTACAGGGTAAGTAGAAGGGTGATGCACTTCTTGATGTTTGCCCTTCAGGGATGCATCCTCTCCTGCCTTGCCTCCATCATCTCCAAGGTGGCCAAGGGAACATTTCTGCCTTCCCAGGGGCTCACTGGGGCATCCTGCTTGCTATCTGCAATGATCTCCAGGTCACGCAGCAGCTACTCAGGGTTCATCCCAACAGCAGCGTGATGCCAACAGGCCTTGGTTCGCCGTGGCCCTTTCCTTGATCCCAGAACTCAGCAATCACAGCCTCACTCCTGTTGCCCTCCAACTGCTTTGGAGGACATTGAGCATCAGCAGGAGCTGACTCCAGGTTTAGAAAGGCATCACTGGGCCATCCTCTCTCTGAAGGGTTTTCCCAACCGTAATACCCAACAATTCCCACCACCTGGCAGGAGTATCTTCTCTGCCTGATAGAAACACATCAGTGGGCTTCACATCGATGTGGCTGGTTCAGTAACCAGGGCCAGACCCGTGGGCTCTCCCTGCCCGAATCTGCAGCTGGCGACCTAGAGGACGCCAGTCGGAGACGCACACAACCCCTCCCTTCTGCTCCCATTCCTGCCACATCATTTTCCCTCCGCGGGCTGCCCCAGCGGCTCCCCTCCCGCCCCACGCCCCGGATCCCCCGGCGGGGCAGGGACAGGGGATGCCGCCTGCCGCCCTCCCCGGGCCTGGCACCGCCGAGCAGGTGCCCCCCCCGCTGCCCGAGCCGCATCCCCCGCAGCACCGCGGCAGCATCATCA
>VXBA01004302.1:552603-727770 GCA_013399895.1 Serilophus lunatus
TCCATCCTGCTCCCGTCGCCGCTACCGGTGTCAAATTCCAGCTGCCGTCACCTGATCGGCGGGGCGGGCACCGGCACCGATACCGGGACTCCGATTCGCATTGGTACCAGGATACCAGTCGGCATTCCGAACCGCACCGAAACTCCGACCCACAGAGGCGCCGGGACCGCCGCGGGACCACGACGGCACCGGGATCCAGCCGGCAGCAGGAGCCGCAGCCCGACGCGCTCCCGCCGGGACCCGCACCGCCTCCGAGTTCGCGCGGAAAGTCGCACCCCACCGGGAACGGCACCGGGACCCCCCACTACCGCCACCTGCACGCCGGCCGACCCCCCTGGGCAGGCGGACGGACAGATGACCCCTGGGCAACCCGGCCAGCCGGCCGGCCGCCCGGTGAGGGGAGCTCCCTGCCCTGACAGCCTGTCACAGCGCTGGCAGGACGGACAGACGAACAGCCCTGTGGAAGCGTTCAGCTCTTCCCGGAGCGCCCCGGGAGGAAGGTCGGAGCCATCCCGGCCGCGGCGGGTCCGGCCGGCGTCCCACGCACCCCGAGCCGCCGCGGGCCACCGATGTGCCCGGCGCTCGCCTCCGGCTGCGCCGGAGGAGGAGTCCAGCCTCCCCGCCCGCCCGCGTCCTGCGCCCCGGTCCTCCCCGGTGGGGCGGCACGTTACCGGGCTTCTTACCTCTGCCGTCGCCTTGCCTCCCTCCACCGGGGCCGCCGCTGGCCCCGGGGACATGGGGGCCGGCTGGCGAGTCGAGCCGAGCCCGTGCGAGTCCTTACGTCACCGCCCGGGGCCCTCCGCGTCCATCCCGGGGCTCTCGAGTACTCCTTGCGAACGTGCCAAATCCCGGGGCCGCCTCCTCTCGGCCCCGCTTCACACGTGCTCCCCTGGCCGGAGCCAGTCGCCGGGACACGTCCCGGGCCGAGCGAGCGCCCCGGGACCGGCCCTCATGGCTGCGGGGTCCGAGGGCGCCCTGGAGGGCTGCACGCCCCGAGGTGCCGCCGGCCGTGTCACCTGCCCCGGCGGCGCTCCGCCGCCTCGGCGCAACTCCCCGGGCTTATGCAACTCCCCCGTTGGAGCGGGGCCAGTGCCTGTGCGGCGGCTGCACGCCGGGTCCCGGGTCGCCCGTGGGGTCTGCCCCGACCCCGGGCACTTCGCGTGGCTTTAACCTCCTCTCCGCCGCCCGGCAGCACCGGCCCCGCGATCCCGCGGCGGGGATGGCCGGCCGCGCCTGAAGACACCTGCGGAGCCGACGCCTCGCCCGCTCTCATCTCCTGGGATTATCCAGCGCGAGGGTGACAACTCCCGCGTCCTCCTGCGGCATCACCTGCCAGGGAGTGTGCGGGCGCCCACTAAGCCGTCCTCGCCACCGCCAGCAGGGAGAGCGGAGGTGTCACACGACCTGGAGCTGCTGCCCCTGCCCTGGAGCGGCACCGCGTGGCCCTGGTCGCCCCTTATCCCTCCTGGTCCTGGCACAAGCACCTTCACCACATCTGTGGCTATGGGCAGCTCCATACCTGCTAGTGAGACTGTGTGGGGGCATGAGCTCTGCCACGGGATTGTGCAGCCCCACGGCCATGACCTAAGGCTGCTGTCTGAGATGTCCTCATGGGAGCTGACAGGCAACCTTTGGATGCCTTGGCCCAGCAGAGGTTTGGAGGCCCTGGAACATTCCTGGCGTCGAGAATCATCCAGGGACAGGGGACAGGGAACAGGATCCTCCACTTTCCAGGAATCCACGAGGGTAGGAATGGCCACAGCCCTGCCCACGCCAGGGAACCTACACAGGAAGGGAGGGGCTGCCCCCCCCCCCTCCACCAGCAGCCCTCAGGGCTTGGAGACAGTCCCAGGTTCTGCCTCGCCACAGGGGTCGGTTACCCAACTCCTCCCACCTTCGCTATAGGTTGAGAAGGTCTTGATGTCCCCAGAACACAGCTAGGAGCTACTGAGTGTGATGCTGGTGGTGGGCAGGGGGCTATAAAGGGCATGGCACAGGATATCCAGGGGACTCCATAGAGGTGAGCCCACAATGTCCTCTCCAGTCCTGTGAAAGGAGTTGTGCAAATCTGCCAAAGCCTGGCTTCTGGCCTCCTCCAGGTGTGCCCCCTTTGAGGCTGCTACCTCAGACACTTGGGAATACTAGCTCCCTCCTTTGCCCTTGTCCCTTGTCCTGGGAGACAAGAGCCTGTCACTGCTGTCGGCCCCACTAAAGTCCTATCAACAGCACTTCTTCTTGTGTCCCCAAAATTGTGCTGGCAGGAGATGGAATGTCCCACCCAGTTCTATCCAGGCACTGCTCTTTCCCCTTGAGCTCTCGTGAGTATTGGCTCTGTCCTGGGACGTGCTGAGCATGGGCCAGGCTGGGACAGTGCACTGGGATGCAGCCCCACAGGTCTCCAGACAGATGGGTGACCTGCTCCCTGGCTGCTGCTGACACCACCCGCATCAGCCCGTGCTCCTTGCACCCCCAGGGCTGGGGTGTCTGAGTGCCTTGTGTGCTCTGCAGGATTGGGGCCTGCTGTGACACCTGCCCCTGAAGGTGCCACCCTTGCATGCGGTGAGATGGGGGTGATGCAGTCCAGGCAGATGACAGGACTGAGCATGCCATGGCTCCTGCCATGGCTGTGCAAGGACACGGTTAGGTGTGACAAAATACATGTGGGAGAGAGCTGTGAGGCAGGTGTCCCCATGATGTGGCTCTTTCAGGAATATCTCTGACCAAGTCCCCATGTCTGAACACCACTGTGTGCCTCAGTCCCAGACTCTATGCTTTCCCTGTCCTCACTCCTCCCAAGGCCAGGACAAGGCACGGGCCATTCACAGCTGGCCCAGACTGATGGCAGTGGTGGCCCTGCTCTTTAAGTTTTGGTAAGAGAGGTGGGGAGGAAGGAGGATTGGAGCAGCTCCAGCATCTCCTTTCTAGAACTTGAAACCACACAACAGGGAGGACTGAGCAGTTGCCTCTGGGGCGTCCCATTGGTGCTGGCAGAAACTTACCCTTGTTTAGGAGCTGGGAGGCCTGTCAGAGCAGACACTCACCTGGAAGTAGCCTTCCTGTTCCTCTGGGCAATGAGACTGTCCCCAGCATGTCCTTTGGCTCTGGGAGCTGGCAGCATCACTAGTTTGCTGCAGGGGTTGCATTCCTCTTGCTGGGACTTGGCAGGTGTCAGACCTGGTCACAGCCTTGGTCTCTGGCTTCCTAAACTGCTTCCTTCCTGGACACTGCAGTGAGAAGGTCACTTGGCTGGACACTTGCCTTTGTCAGGGCCGCACCCAACTTGACTGCTGCTGTGACCCTTGGCGGGAAGTCACCCTGCTGGCAGGGAGTCCCTGAGAGAGCAGGCAGAGTCACAAGCAGCCTGTCCCAGGTAGAACAAGCTCTGACTCCCGTGCCTTCTAACATGAAATGAACCCAACCTGTGAGCCCCTCTCCCACCCTTCAGGTCACCTGCAAGGAGAAGCACAGCCCTCTCCTGTTCTCAGCACCAGGACAGTGGCATTGACCAGCTGCAGCTCCCAGCAGCTGGATTACTGTGCTGGAGGAGACAGCAGTGAAATCAGGCTGAGGACAGCCCAAGCGGGGGAATCCCTCTGCCTCCCATAAAAAAGGCCCAAGGCAGCAGAAGAAAGAGGCCAGCCAAGCTTGTTTGATAGCTTTATTGCTTCTGTGATATGACTGAATTGATGTGACATAAGCTGGCTTGGAGGAGCCCGCAAGACTCTTGCCCTCCCTGCCTAGAGGGGAAATTAAAAAAAAATGCAGAAACTAAAACTAATTTTAAAAACTCACTGAGGTCTTGCATCTCAGCTTGGTACAGTACCGGCAAATGCAGTGGCCTTTGTGAGTCCTCGTGCAGGCTGTGTGAGCAGCCAGAGCCTGGAGGAGCTGGGTAGTGGCTCCAAAGGGGTCTCCTGCACTGAAGGACACATCTCTAACACTGCGAGTGACGCACACTCAGACTGATGGCACACGCTGTGATGGTGCCAGTGGAGCTCGGCATGGTGGCTGCCTCCCTGCCAGGCACTCTGAAAGCTCTTGCCCGTGTCTGGTGCTGCCCATACCCAGCCTGACTGCCCCTGTTTGACACAGACAGCCCTGTCCTGACACCTTCCCCCACTCCCAGCAGCACCCACACTGAGGGGCAGCAAAGCATGGCCAGGCAGGGCCTCTTCACTGCTCCATCTGAGGAAAGGTGATGCTGGAATCGCAGAGATGCTGGGCTGAGGAGTGTTGGACTGGATCCTGCTGCTGCCTCGTGCTCCCTGGCCACAGTGCTTCCCTTTGGAATGTGTGAGCCTGAGGCTACAGCATGGCCAGCCTTAACAGGGCAGGCTGGTGGCAGCAGCCCGACACCAGGGTGGTGAGTGCTGCAGAGGGCTGTGTGCCACAAATGTGTGAGCAGCCTGTGCCCATGGTGTGGTCAGCGTAGCAGTAGCAGCTCTCTGGCAGACCCCTGCCTTGGAGCAGCACGTGCTGACTGCACGGCAGCTCCCCAGATGTGCTTTCTGCACTAGTCAGAGCGAAACCCACTGTGGGTGCTGGCCCTCAGTCTCCCTGCATGTCCCTGGGCTCCCTCTAGGCAGGTTCCCTGCCACCCGAGAGGCCTTTCAGCAACATAGCGCATCAGAGGCACCAGGCAACCCCGCTCTATATTTAGGCTGTGGAGAATTCCCCTGGGCTCTCCCTTCCAATCTGACAAGGTGAGTCACTGCAAGGGAGAGGCCAAGACTCACATCCGTCCCACTGACCCTGCTCTGACCCGTGTGCACCGCTCAGAGCTGGCAGGACTGCAGTGTTTCAGAGAACGGGAGGTGGCTGCAGGTGCACGCAGGGAGGCAGCCAAAGGAATGGCATCCAGGAGTGAAACCCAGTGCGGCCATGGGGCTGCTCTCCAGTATCAGTGAGCTAGAGGGGAGCCTTGGCCCCCAAACACTCTTTCCTTATACTTACAGGTGGTCCTGACTGACCGCAGTCACCATGGGCAATGCACTCATCTCTTCAGCCTTGGCATTTTTGCCTGGACATCCCCACCAAGGTGGAGGAAAGGACTTGGAGTCACCTCTCTGGTCTGTAGGGTCAACTTCCCTTCAGGACCTGTCCCTGGTGGAGAGGCCATGCTCTGTCATTGGATGTGGAGCCAGTGAGTTGGAAGATAAAAGTGCCCTGTAGCTTTGTAGTGTTTAATAAATCAGTCTAAATCATATTAATGCCATCAGAAGCCTCCATTGGGGTGCCTCCCTCAGTGGGTGGAGATGAGCCCAGCATAGACACCAAAGACTCTTCACCTCTTGGCTGCAGCTGCCCACTCTTTGCCATCTCAGGTCACCGTAACACACGGATATGGCCCTTCACCCATTCCTTCCCCAGGGCTCCTACAGTAGCCAGTTCAAGACTCAGTTTAAGCACCAGGACAGAGGGTGAGTGTCAACCTTATCTCAGTCAGGTCCAGCCCAAGCATCTCCACTGTCAGCATGACTGGGACTCTAAGCCTGGTCCTGGTCCAGGCTGACACAGAGGAACCGCAAAAGGAGCGTCACCTGTGAGAGCCTGGGAAATCCAGTCCATTGGGCTCCTTGAGAAGGAAGAAGAAACTGGGAGAGACTTCAGAGAAGTATGTGCCACAGCATATGCTCAAAAACCTGCTGAAAACCTCACAGAGCATCCTGGTGGGAGACATGTCCCTGGGGGATGCCAAAGATGGAACAAGACATAGGAAGGGGAGAGGGAAGGGAAAACATCCTAGTATCTGTCTTCTGCAGCTCAGAAGAGGCAGGATCTTTGAGCTGCTCCCAGATGACAAGGAAAACAGTAACTACAACCAGAAGCTGGACAGGACTTGCCCTTGAGCAAGCTCCTTGGCTACAGGCACACCATGCAGAAGAGGCTCCTGAGGGACACATCCCACACTAGTCTGTAACCAGCACTTAGCCCCAGGTCCCGAGAGCTGCTTCTGCCTGCAACCTGGTCTCAAACCATTGTGTACAGTTTGCTCCTCTGCCCCACACCTCTGTCACTGCCTGCCCCTCCTGCAGAGGCCTCTGCATCCCTTGAGGGTCTTGGCTCCAAAGTCACAGCTCCTGACATGTAAGAAGGAGCAAAAGCAGCTCAGGAGAGCCATGCTCTGAGCATCCCTTAACCATGCTAAGGCTATGCTTTCCCTCTGGCTCAGAGAAAGGCAGACTACAATCCTTGGGGTACATCAGATGCAGTGCCAAGACCATGAGTCCAACCTGCTTCTCTGTGGCATCCCTCTCCACTGACCTCAGCATTGGTTCGCTGCATGCTGGCACCTGGACACCCAGGTACTTAGACAGTGCCTGTGAGTGCAGTCCAGCCTGCTTCAGGCTAGGAGAGCATGGGAGCCAATTTCCACCTGTAACTCTTCATTCCCTTGGCAACACCCCGTCTGCCTACGCTCTCCAGGTGGATGAGACCACCCTGCTGTCCTCACATTTGGCCATGTTACTCAGTTTATTCCAGCTCCTCCGAAATATGTATACAAATCAAATGTGCAAATACTGCATCTTGGGACCAAGACAGCAAAGGAAGGATGTGCTCCTGAGAGCAGGAGGAGCAGCAGTGCTAGAGCAGCACAGGAGGAGCTTGGAAATTAAGTGAGCAGAGGCCAATCAGAGGGTGAGGGTTCCCATGAGGCTCCATGATCACTGAGGTCACATGTCGCTTAAATAAGGAACACGATCAAGTCTGGAACGTAAAGCAAACATCTTCAGCAGTCTGCTCTCAAAATGTAAAGCTTGAGATCTCCACTCAAGATCTGACCTCCTTCCAAAGAATAAATTACTCCCCTCCCACACAAAAACAAAGCAAGATGCTGTCCAGAAACAGTGACACCAATCTGCACAGACTCCATGGGGCCCTGCACAGCAGGCACAAACCAAGAGGCCTGAAAGCCTTGAGCCCAACGAGGCAGGCTCCTCCGTGCCGTGACAGGCAGGAAGGTGGGGAGGGTCTGCTTCACGTGGTAAAAGTCATCAGCTCCCTGTTCCACCTTGGGGTCAGGGCAGAGGCAGAGCAAATGGCTATGAAAAACATAGCCAAGTCAGTGGCTGCTGCTGTTGTCACCTCTGTGAAGGAAGAAACAAAAAACGCAGAAAAACAAACCCATGCTCATCTCCATCCAGAAGCTCCAAGTGGAGAATGAGAGGAAGCCATTATTCTCCCTTTGAATTATAGCAGCACCAACACCAACATTTTGGATGGATTTGTTTCCCTGGGCAAAGGTCTGAGGCCAGTGACAAGACAGATGGAGAATGAAGAGGCCGGGCTTTTAGCAGGGCTGTGCACAAGCAGACTTTGCCTTGTACCTTGGTTTTTCTAGTATGATTCCAGAAGTCTTTTAAAAAATAACACTTTGTACATTCAGGCATTGCTGCCTTGGGGCAGCATCACCTCCCATTTGGCACAAATCATTTTATTCACAAACCTTTCTTCTCTCTCCTGAGTCTTTCCTGTCTAATTCAGGATGCAGAAGATCTGTCTGCAATGCAGAGTTCAAGAACTGTCCACCAGTCCCTTGCCCACCTCCTGCCAGCTGTAGGCCTGGAGGTGGCAGATCAACCCTCATGCAGACTAGCAATGCAAAAGGGTCTTTCCAGAGCACTTGGGCATCTCTGTGTCTTCAGTGAGGTGGAATTCTTGCTAGGGGCTGCCAGTGCCTGCTCACAGAGCTGCAGTGTGTCTTCACCTCCTCCCTTGGAGGCAGTGGCTGCAGCCACTCAAATCCCACTGGTTAGGTCAGTGATGACTCGGGCTTTCACCAGCTTCCTCAGAAACTCCTTCTCCCGCTGGATGTTGTGCGTCCAGGACTGGAAGGAAATAGGAGAAACAGAAGGTCAGTAACTACCCTGACCAAGCATGCTCCCGTTGTGGGCAACTCTCCTTCTGCCAAGGAGACAGACCCCACTGCAGACCAGAAGAGCCCTTGGTCTGCAACTAAAGCTGATACAGCTGCAGGGTCAGACCCAAGTACCTGAGGTAGAAGGTTTCCCCATGGCCTAGGTGAAGGTTTTTTTGGCATGGTGAGATCTGGGCAATCCAGGTCCCTTGGGCAGATGTAGCTGCCCTCCTAAGTCAATGTAAACAAGAGTCCAATAGGGAGGCACTGATGGTGGCGTATGCTGGGGAACAGAGCTGTCAGAGAATATGGTAGCAGGACATGCTATACCCAGCACACACAGCTCCCTGCCAAGGGAGGTCTCTGGGAAGGCATAGGACTACATGAAGCTGAAAAACCTCAAGATCAGCCTAATCAAAGCCAGCTCTTACCTCTGCTGGCCCTGTCAAGAGGAAATCACATGCTAAAGGTTACACTAATACAATGCGAAGGGTGAAATGGTGGAATCTCCCAGCAGGCACTTCAATGCAGTGACTGCTAGAGCTGGTGCCAGCCCACCCAGATGTGTTCCCTGCAGCAGGTTTTAAGCAGGAACGCAACATCTGCCATCACTCCCCAGCACTGGCACTACTGAAACACTTAATGACAGCAGTAAGTGGTTTGTCTCCCTGTGGAGACCAAGGCAGAACAGGGAAAAGCAACTTTCCTTCGAATCTCCCAAAAGGACAAGAATCTCAGTAACTGACTCCAGGTCTCCAGCACAGTACTCTGGTCAGCAGGTAATTAGAGCTTTAAATTCAATCTGGACCATGACAAAATCATTCTACAGGAGCCGCTCTGAAATGGCCTCAAATCAACAAAGCATCGGCCCCATAAGCCCAATGAGGGCACTCTGTCATAGGTATTGAAATCCAGTTTACCCACTGCAAAACTGTGGGCACTTGCCTGCAAAACACTGGTTGTATACATTATGCACAATGTGCATGTGGCTCTCCTGTCATCTGCTGCTTGTCCTGCCCTGTCCCGTTTGGGACAAGCAGATCTCAGCCATGACTGCTGTGTGGCACTGACAGCTTCAGCCATAGGGTGGATGCGGCAGGCTGCCAAGACGTCCAAGGGATGAAGGTCCCCCTCTAGATCTCCAGCACATTTTGGAAATACTTCTCTTGCTGCTACTGTGTATTTACAAGCCACTTCCATCCCCTCAGTGCACAGGAACGGTGACAGTTACAGCTGCTGAAGAAAGTTTAGGCGGGTGTTACCTTGTAACCTGTGTTCAAAAGAAGTCTTTGACTTCCTCTGCTTCCAGTGACGCTGTTACCTGAATCCCGCAAAGGGTACACACCAGTATTTGGAACAGGACCACGCTTGGTACTCTGTGCTGGTGCTCTTTGGGATTCTAGAAATGCAGAAGACCCCATCTTTGAACTGAAAAGATGCTTCCCAGAAAAAAACTCACTGCTTGGCTTCTGCTAACATTAAAGCAGAAACTGAAAACTGCCACTGGGAAGAAAGGTGGCTTGTAAAAGCAAAAAAGCATCAATTCAAGAAAGCAGCAATGGGAACGATGGTGGTGCAGAGCGGAGGGAGCTGAGTGAGCAGGGCTGAGTGTAGCTGTCACTTGGAGCCAGAGTCAGAATCCCTCAATGTGCTGGAAACAGTCTCACATGTCAGCCGGGGGTCACAGGCTTGGCCCCTGCCATACGCCAGCATCTCTGCTGCCAACACAGGCCCTTGCTAGGAAGGCTTGGCACCAGCAGAGGCAGACGAGTGTGCAGGTGTGCTTCTGCCAACAGGCAGCCTGCAGCTGTCTGCTGGCACACAGGCTGTGCTGGGACACCAGCTCTCAATGCATTCACTTACATCTGGCTAGGCTTGTCATTCAAACCCGCCTGGAGCACCAAGAGCCTGATGTGCCTGATACATCACAGCACAATCCGAGCCCTCCTTCATGCCTTTGAGCCTCATCAAACAGTATGAGAAGCCAACTGGATTGGACCAGGACAACTTGTTTGTGTTCTTTGTACAGACAGGAACTGGGGAGGCAGCCACTTCTAGGCAAACTCAAACCACCTAAAACATCACCTCAGGCCACGCGCAGGTGCCTTATCTAATGGCAAGAGGAAATTGCTCTGTGAAAAGTTAAGTGGAGCAGGAATTTAAGTACAGGAGGTAGGTAATAAAATTTTGGGTGATACAATTGCAGTCTCTCTATGGCTAGGTCTGGCTCCAGGACTGACTGCAAAACTGCTGGCAAGACTTACTTATCTCTAGTTGTACAGCACCCAATAGCCTGGGCACTGCCATTAATTCCTTGCTCCAAGCAGAAAGTCACATGAAAGGGAATTCAGCCTTCAAAGTGAACCATGGATCTTAGTGCTCTCATGGATCATCAGTACTCTCAAATATTTTGTGGTTCATGTAAGCCCACAGAGGAAGAGGTTCCCTGGTGAGGACAAGCTTTCGTTCCTCCTAAAGAACAATATCAGGGCACTAAGTGCACTGCTGCTCTCCCCTTTGTCCAACAGCAATGCAGGCAGGAGGGATGAGCCATGTCTTCAACACCAGCTCTGGTTACTGATTACAGAAGAGGGACTCGCTTACCCCAGTGATAGACAGAGCTAATCAGGCAAAGGAAGTTGCATTCCAGCACTAGCAGCAGCAGTGGGGAGAAAAGTCAGAGTAATTTTCTCAAAACTGAAAGACAAGCACCTCAGTCCCATTGCCTCGATAGCAAAAAAATACTCCCTAAAACCCATCAGGTTTCAGGGTGTATGCAATCTAAATAGCATCCCAGGTAGCACATGCTATCAGCAGAAAACTCTAGCTTTTCTCTTGTCAAGCTGCACCTCCAAGACATTGATGGAGCATTCACTGACACCTCCACCTTCTTGTCCCTGCACATCGCCACTGCTGATCCTGCAACCTGGCAGACTGCCCCTGCCCTCTCCCCTCCTCCACTGCTCGAACCCAGTGCAGCTTCCCTGAGCCCATGGTCAGAGTAATGAAGTTCTGGGAGTTCCAAGAGGAACGTGTCAAGAGGCTCCAAAACCCTTCTTGGTCTCTAGTGATCAGGCTAAGATTTCCTGTGCTTTGGGTCTCTGAGTAGTGGATGTTTGCTCTTTGCACTGGAGAGAGAAGCAGTGGGAGGAGAGCTGCTCTACAAGCACACAGACTGTTATGGCTGTTCATCCCAGGGAAGTGGCAGTGGGTCTGAGTGCTTGGTCACAGTTATTAGATGAAAATTTATCATCAGTTAAAGCCATCTTTCAGGGTTATGCAAATGCAGCAGCCCCAAACCACCTGTCCTTTTTATCTGGACAATTCCACAAGGAAGCACAAAACATCATCTGTCACTTCAAGAGAAGCTAAGCAGAATATTTTAAGACTAAGAAAGCGTTTCAGAGGCCAATCCAGGAGGAAGGTAAGCTCCCCGTCTGTAATCAATTACAATCAAGGAATTCCTCAGCTTTAGACCACATCAGTCTTATCAAGAATGCTGCAATTAAAATACAAGAAGGCTAAATTAGAGAGAGTGAAGTCAATGAGGAATGCATTTAAGAAAAATAGCAAGTTGTAAAGCAGGAGGTTCCTCACTTCTGTTACGTCCTCCATGTTTCTGCAAGTCAGCAGCACTTCTCTCTGAAAACCTTCACAGAAACCACAGCAGCAGCAGGAAATGCTTCTTCACTGGTAACAGTGGGTTTCCAGTCTCCATAGTGCTAATTTTAACTTTTATTGCTTTGTCTCTAGAACTGCTTAATTTTCATGATTCTTCCTCATCAACACCCTTGCTCTGGTCCCAACATGGTGACTGTGACACCAGGTGTTTTATGGCCAGCCCTGAGCTACAGTTCCCCTCCCAGTGCACCTCCCATACCACCAGTGCCCTGCCTTTGTTCAGCACCCGTTTCCCCCTCCTCTCCCCGTCCATCCACCCTGATATGGCTGCAGCACAGACTGCCCCGTCCTACCTGCACTCCCGCGGGAGTCACATGTACTGCAACAAAAGGAATGGCTGGACACCTTTATCTTCTAATCCTTAGGAGATTTACTCATAGCTCCTTTATGCCTAATCATTTTTATACCAATTTTAAATTTCAAACAGCTCTTTTAGCTCCTGCTTATTCTCAATGCATATAGAGAGAGAAACTGTATCTCTTCTCAGTCTTCATTTTACCAAGTTAAACAACCCATCTTTCTTCTACCAAAACAGGTACTACCCCATGAAAACTGGGAAATTTCCCCTAAGTACGATAGCTGCTGCTGACCCTATTTACCCCAAATTTACTTCTCACAAACCAGAAAAAAGGCTTCATTGCCTCATGCAGAGGCAATTCTCTCTCTCTACAAGAAGTTCTTTCCTCTTGTCTTCCAGAGCTGTATTTGTCTTTTTTTCCCCAGTAACAGTCTGTCAGTCTGAATTATCCTGTGATTTATTTGTACCTACCTAAGCACTTTCCTCCTCTGCCATTGCCAAATAATGCTATCTCAGCTTAGAGACCTTCCATTCATAGTGTTAGGTTTCATGCCACTCAGTTTTCTCCTGTTCTCAAGGTGCGCATGGTCTTCCTGGATGATATTTTGATCCTCCATTGTACTGGCCACACCTGGTTTTGTCTCATCACAAATTCCACTTGCACACCATTGCCTTCTGTGCCAAAAATCATTGAAGCAAACACTAAACATGACTTCCTGTGGAGGAACCTAGCTGTCCATTCAGTGTTGCTTTTTGTATTCTCCTTTAGAGAGACTATTCACATACAGGTGTTGCACCAAATCATGGCTTCTGAAGCTTAACTAATATCTCACACAGCAGAGTACTGCATGCTTAACTGAACCTCTGACAGACTGCAGTACTACACTTCCTCTGTCCCAAAAATGAATTTCTTTTAATAAAATATATTAAATTAGTTTTTGTAACCTGCCTTTGGTAAATCCATGTTGTGTTTGCTTTCAGAATTTAATTATTCTTTCATTTAAACTCTACTCTGAAGTACTGAATAGTACCTCTGAGGTTAGATTAAGAGGTCTGAATTTGACAGGATTATTTTCCTTGACTTGCTCCCATCCCCCCGAAAAAAGAAGGGAAAAAGAGGTATTATGTCCACTACAAGCTAATCCTGTGGAATCACATGTAACCTGATAGATTTATTGAGGACCTTTTCCTCCAGACTTGCAGCTTAATTGTTTCAAAGTGGAACAGAGATCTCTTGGGCTCTCACACCTAGTGCATTAGCTTCAACAGCTTTTGCCTTTCACTCTTGACCCAGTAGTTTTCCTTTTCTGTGAACTTCTCACCATAAGCCACCCTTTCCCTCACATTCATCATATCACCCTGATGGAGGTAATACATATATATTCATGTGGTTCCCACTTTAATCCTTCTGCTTCCTTCACCTCCCTGAATGCCAGCCCTGGTAATTCTTTCCTTGTTTCCTTATTATTTATTTGTCAGTGAGACTGTCCAGTGTTTGTTTCTTTTCCTTTGCAAGACCTAATTGAACTTAACTTTTGCCAATGTCCACTTTGTCTCTGTTTTTTCCAGCCATCCGGAGTGAAGTCTCCTGATGCTTTTCCTCACTCCTCTACTAATTTTAACACCACTTTGAAGCAGTTCTCTATAAAGTTATGTCTACAGCCTTTTTCTGCCAGTTGCCCCCTAGCTGCAAACATGAATTGTATTGATAAGTATTGTACTTTCACAAACAAGACTTCAAGTCTACAATGACTTCAGGAGCTCTTCAGTGCATCTGCTTTTAGTAGCCCATTCTCCTAGGCTAGGCCTAAATTCAGAGAGGTCAGAGTCTGCATGCATGTGTCCCAATTTCACTGAGCACCCCACCAGCACTGCTGAGTCTATATACAGCTCTGCTTATCAAGTTTCCTCGTTTTGGAAGCAAAATCTGAGTTATCCCTTCTGTTGCCTTTCCATTTAATTTAACCATGAAGGCACTTGATCAAAGGCTACTTCCTAAAATGTTCCTCTGCAAGATCTTCATACATTCTAAAAGCAGCTGTGAAAGGCCAACAGCTTTCCTTGTGCCCTTTTGGTTGGTGAGAAGAGCTGTGCTAGCCACTGTGTCTGGGACTACCTGGGCTCTCCTCTTGACAGTCATACTGGCTCCTACTGTACATCCATGACAGTGACATTTCTAGTGGCACCCAGCACTCCTACAGACACCTGTGTTCAATGCTGGGGTCAGCAGCTGGGATCTAGCCCACTCCTGTAGATCTTTTACTCCCTTTTCCTATAGAGGTTCAAACTTTAATTCTGTTTTTGTCCATCCTACACCCATACCTTCCTTGCTGCTACTAGTGCACAGTGGTACTGTGAGTGCTACTGTACTTCTGTCCTACTGAACAAGGCAATACCTGTGCTTTGGTCATGATTGCTATTCCAGAAAAAATCTTTTCCAGATTTGTATTACATAGATGCACAGTCCTTATGCACAGGAACAGCATGTGAGGCCTTTGCTCGGGCAAAATGCTGTCAAACAGGTGGCTTTTAGACAAAGACAAAAATGTATAAACCTCATCAGTCATCACTGCCGGCCCCAAGAAAAAGCACTGCCCTTTCAGAGGTCCCCCTGCCCCAGCCCCTAACCTCCCCCTCCAAAGCTGACCTCCATTTCAGTCTGCACCACTCCTTGTACTGCAATCGC
This sequence comes from Serilophus lunatus, assembly GCA_013399895.1. Lineage (NCBI taxonomy): Eukaryota > Metazoa > Chordata > Aves > Passeriformes > Eurylaimidae > Serilophus > Serilophus lunatus. The sequence goes on from VXBA01004302.1 coordinate 567,127, forward strand.
AATTCATCAGCCAGGCTCGAATAGCTGTGTTTTCAGCCTATAAATCACCAGGCTAGACATCTGCCCAGCTTTCAAAGGAGTTTTGTTCTTCTTGTGGGCTACCGCAAACTTTAAGGTACTTGGAGGCCTGAAGCAGCCCTACCACCCCCTCCCAAGCAACTTGTGTTGATTTAAAATGCAAAAGACAGCTTCACAGAGAGAGCCCAGATGATGATAAAGCACTATTGTTTGTGCCTTTATGGGAGAGACTCCGAACTTGATGTTTGTGGATTATTCTGAGAGGTAGCTGCTGTTGGGAAGAGACAGAGACAAAGCTGTGTGTCACTGCATGCTGCAGGCCACCTCCCCCGGCCCTTGTGACAGCCCTTACACAGGCTGAATAAGGAGTGTTACAAGATAGTGTTCTCCAGCATCCCACAAAGACCTGCAGGGGAAGCAGAGCCAAGGATCAGAAACAAGCCATCAAAGGCAGCCGCATCACCTCCCCCTCGGGTCAGGCAGAGAGTCACTGAGGTGCTGGGCACAGCTGTATCAAAGCAGCTGACACCTCCAACATCAGTGCTGGCACTTGATCTGCTTCTCCAGTAAAGTCAAGATCCATGAGCATCTCCGTTGCAGGATACAACTGACATCTTATCCTGGATGGATAAGAGTGGCTTCTAACCATGCATTCACCGTTTTTAGCAACTACAACTGCAAGAAGACAGCTTGGGGTGTTCCCTCTGTGACATCCAAGGTGACTCCTTACTCACATTCTTGCTCCTACAAGAAATGACCAGGAGACTGAAGCTCACCTCTGGATCATGAAGCTGGGGAAGACTGTATGCTGCAGCAGAGCACATGGAGGAGGGATGCTGGGAGCCAGCCCTGTGCTTCATTCCCATGATTTAGCACAGCTCTCTCCTCTCTTATTTCATAAGGCCCTTATGGATCTGTTTTTACTATTCTAAACAGTCACTTTCCCATCCTTAAATAATTTCTGTTTCACTCTATTTTAAAATAATTCTTTTTCCTCACTACCATTTCCATGTTTCCTCCACTATATTCCCAGTGGGTCTGACACTTCTACATTAATAGAAGACAGTGACCTGTGATAAAAATACACTTTTATGGAGTGCTTGTGCAGGAAGCATTACAGGACCTCAGCAAGAAATAAAAATACAATAAAGTATGTGAAAATCCAGCTCCAATGGATTCATTGCCATGAAAACAGAAAAAAGTGAGCAGACACCTTGCCAAGACTCGAATTATTTTCTGTACAGTATTCATGGAAGCAGGCAAGGGTCAAAAGCTGTTGCAAAGTTATTTGGAATACGGAAAATAAGAACTGAACAGAGATAACACATTTAGACATTATGCATTTTGTAAGTTAAAGCAAAGAGATGGAATCAGAGCTGAAAAATCACCTGTGAGGGTTTATACAACAGCACCCTGTTTATTGGGGAGCAGTGTCCCAGTAACAGATCAGAGAACAGCAGGCTGTCTTCATACCAATGCAGAAATCTCCTGCTCAAGTGCAGGCCAGGGACTCTGCACTCCCAGCCACTACTGGGAGATGACAGATGAGGGGAGAAGATGCTGGGCAGTAGAGCTGGCATTGAGGGACAGTTTTGAATGGCAAGCATTGATCTTCCAGCTCACAGCCTGAAACTGAAAGCACCACACCAGTGTGCTTCCAGCTCTGCAGAGCACACTTGTCTTTTCCACCAGCTCTGCCTGGACATACCCTGGCCAGAGTACACTGAGGTACCCAGGACAGAAAGTAAAGAAGCCATTCAGGACAAGACCGGAAGAATTTACTCTGAATTTACTGGAAGCATTCACAAGCACAGGAGAAATCATATGTGCTTGCAGCCATACTACTGATCAGAGTCCCAAGACTACACACTTCCCCTTTACTAGTAATGGTCATGAAGCTCCAGAGCATCTGCCTCCTTGCAGAATCTTTTCCTCTGGGGCAGGAAATACTTGCTCAGCCCTCAGTAGGAGATCCTGGAAAGTCAGTGTAGGCAGCTGCATTTTGTGATAGCAAGAGCAGCCCTTGGAAATTGAGGGCTTTTAGTCCTGTGAGGAAAGCAAAGGATAAGCAGAACTCTAAGACTGGGACTGCCTATTTCTTCTCTTGGAAATTCAGCTGCCAGTCCCACACAGCAACAGGAAAAATCACATTCATTTCCACAGAGATTTTATCACCTCAGTTTTGGCATGGGAGAGGCATCTCCGCCCAGCTGTGAGCAACCAGCACATTTTGCTGGCTTTTTTTTTTTTTATGTAATCAGAGCAAATTCCTTGGAGATGAGTCACAGGATTTCAAGGGTGTCCAGAGAGATGTCAAGCAGCCTCAACTGTAAATCACTGACACACCTTGCTGAGAGGACTCACACTTGCCAGCAGGCCCATTTCCTCTGCAGACACCAGGTAAGGGAAGAGGCTCCACAGATGTTACCAGACAGGTTCCCATGAGCCACACACATGTGGCACCTCCAGACCTAGGACCCTGCTGGTGTTTACATTTCCTCTGTAAAGACAGTGATGGTTTCAGGGTGGAGCTGGAGTGCTTCCCTGCAGCTGCGCTCTAGGCTTAAATAATGAAGATTTTCGGATGTTAAGGCTGGAGAAGCTTGGCAGTCGGCGAAGAGACTTTACCTTCAGAAACAGAGGTTCTGCCCCACTAAAGCCTGGTCAGACTGCAGGTTCCTGCCTGGGATGTTTGTTATGGTGGCACAGCTGCATCCCATGGCAGTTGTTTCAGTGCTATGATGATGATGCAAACCTGTTCCTCTTCCCTGCCCAGGAATGCCTCCATGGGTATGCAGGTCAAAGATGATACCTGCACAATTTCAAGGAGCAGCCTGCTCTAGTGGCTCCTTTAGAGACTGAAAGGTAGAGAAGGATGACAAAGAACTAGGACTGGACACAATCCCAGAGGTCCAAAGCAACACTGACAAAAATGCTGTGGGTGTTGTTGAACCTCTGGAAGTCAGAGCAGATTGAGCAGACAAAGACCTTGGTGGAGCTTGGTTCTGGGTCAGTCTTTCACTAACGGCACAAGGTACCAGGGCAGGCCAGCCTCCCAATTTGCAAACTGCACACAGGTCTTTCTTCAAGCGTGGTTTGCAGGGTGCTTCCAATCTGGAGTGGGCCAAATCTCTATTTGTGCATTTTTTGAAGGCAACTGCAGAAGACACAACTTATTATGCCCTTCACCTTTCAACTTCACCTGCAGGTGACTAACAATTACCAGCTACCATTAATATTAAATGGGAGAAAAAGAAATGGGATCCTCTCTTGGCTCTTCACATTCCACAATATCACAAACAATTTGTCATATTGGGAGGGGTAGAAGCAGGAGGAGCATTAATTATTGATACTTGGGAACAGATGGCTTTTCTTGTACCAGGACAGCGAAATGTAAGAGGAGCTGTGGGTGAGGATGTGAGGATTAGATGGGCAGACACATCTCAGATAACCAGCTTTCAAGTGGAACAAGAACCTTCCTCCTAGAAACAGCTCCGCTGGCCTGCAGAGCTCTCAACAACAGCCCCGTCTGTACAAACAAATCCACTGACATCTGAAATAGTGAGTCTTCACAGAACCTTTCATCGCTCCCTCACCTCCATACAGAACATCCTGGACACGATGACTGACAGCTTCCAGACGGCGGCGGCCTGGGCAAATCAGGCACCAACTGCTCTCTCTAGGAGACCTTACTGGTTGCATTTCATGTGCTCATCCTCACCTAACTGTCCCATGTCACACAATATTTATTCCTGAGATCATATTCAGTGTCCAGGAATGACTTCCTCCTGCCTTCCAGTGGCATTTATATCCCATTCAGGGATCCACTGGTCTCCAAGTGATGTGGACCAGCAACTTCAACCAGAGACTCTGTTATCTAAATTTTTTGCCAACTTTACCCATTGATTCCTTTAAGGATCAAGAACAAGAAGACTTCATTCTTGTCAGCTGCAGTGTAGGTGTCCTTGAGGTCAGAGACACCTACCAGGTTGCAAAACAAGCTTGGCACGGGGCACCCACTGTGGGTGTTCCCATGTCCAAAAGCTGATCACGGGACTGACGTCCTTATGAGACAGGAGCAAAAACTAGGCAAGAGTTATTCTCCACCAAATAGCTACAGCTAATTCACCAGAGTGAAAACTTTCATGAACAGTCTCTGTACCCATTGCTGGACCCAGGCCCCTGCAGCCATTTTCACTCTAGTGTAGTCATTTCTTTGCTGGAAAACTAAGGAACCAGCTGTACTGACTCAGACCTGGGTCTGAGGAGCCCATGGTACTGTCTCTGGCAGTGGTTATAAGCAAACGCCCAGGGAAGAGCCAGAACTGGGCAAGTCAATAGTTATACCTCTACTGCTGCAAAAATTATATTCCTCAGCTATTTTCCATTTGGGGATTTCACAAGCCAGACATCACCTCTGTACATAGTGACTCAATTCAGTTTTCCTCTCTGGATATACCCCTTAAATCCTGTAAATGAGTACTCATTTTTCTTGCCAAGACTGGTTATTTCATTGAGCAAGGCAGACTCTTGCTACCTCCAAAGGCCCAGAAAGTACTTCACAACCACGATGTCCAGTCCCTTGATATATTGAGGACCTCTTCACAGTCTTTTCCCAAACTCAGTTTGTTCTCTTGGCCTCTTCTGTGACTGCTTCTAAAGCTTCATTACCCTTGACAATTGGACACACTCTTCTCATTTCTCAAGCTGACTAATCCCTGACTTTTAATTCCTCTCAGTCTGCCTAGGGTCATGCAGCCTGCAGCCTGTGAGAGTACTAAGACATATACAGTCCTGTGATTTTGAAAAACACAACTTTCCAGCTTCCCTCCTGGTCTGGATCAATGGTAAAGTGCTTGAGGTGAACAAATTCCAAGTGCCTGGAGACAGCAATTTTCCATGAACAATACAACTTTTCAGTGTGGAGTAGGATTGAGCAAGTTTCACTACCAAGGAGACAGTGAAGAGGGAAAAGCAATCTTAGACCCATGACACATCTGTGCTGGGAAAGGATGAGCTCTACCAAAAAAGCAGCAAACCTTCCCACTAGAGACAAAGAAACCTTCCCACACCTTGACCAGTGACCCAAGTTTGCTCTAGTTTGGTACAGCAAATGGACAGACCTGAAGGCTGCATTATACTGTACTTTGGTTCATTCAAAAATGTTTTGTATCACTAGGATAGTACTAGAAAATGTTTATAATATGGATCTGTTTTTGCAGTGTCTGCAGAATCCTGATGTGTTTACACCAATGACCTGCTGCTGAACAGTCAACTGAGAGCTGCACCAGCTGATCTCACCTCCTTCATGTTTCACAGGGCCTGAAGAGGGATCATCTCACAGGAGAGTGACACAATGGATCAAAAAGCAGGAGAGGTCATATCTTTTCAGCCCCAGAGTAGAACTGCTCCCTTTCACCCTTTTTGAGTTAACATTTATGTGAATCTTTTTCTCACTGCTCAAAGGAATTACATTATGTACCCATTCCAGAGAACTTTTCCCAGCAGTAATAACCATTTTTAACATACAGTGCGCTTGGGAGAATGTCTAGAATTTTACAGGCAAATGCATGGGTGGAGCTGTGTTTTGACCCATACAGGAAAGCTGTAAGTTGACATCACCATCCCAGTCAGGCTCTGGAGTCAGGGTGGCCGGCAGGCCTGGCAGGAAGACGTGCTTGGCAGGAGCTCCCTACCTCTTTGATGGCAGACATCTTGATGGTCTCATAGTAGTGCAGTGGTGCATTGGGTGAACTCATGTCATAGCCAAACCCAGCTACTGCCACCTCATCACAGTTGTGGAGCGCCATGGTTATTGCTACGCTTCCCAAGGTGGGGATGTTCTGAGAGGAGAGAAAGCAGGAATGGAAGTCATTAGCAGGTTGCCATTTTTATAATCAAAGATTTTGTCTTATTGTCTCTGCTCACGAGGGGACAAACAGAAAATCAGAAACATCGTTTTTGACCGTATCCAATGCCAGCCTGGGGGATCAATAGCCTCCCAACTTGTAAAGAAAACCATACATTAGCCAGCTTCCTGCGAATCATCTAGCCCAAAAGCAGCAGCTCTTGTTTGAGGCTCTGTGAGCTGGCCCTCCAGGGGAGAGCACTGTAGGGCAGAGGGACTATTGCAAATGGTCAGACTCCCCTTCCACAATTTTGCTATCCTGAGAACAGGGCAGCGGATGAGCTGGAGGATGAATGGCAGCGAACATGTTAGCTGTCAGAAATTAAAACAGAGGTAGATACTGGATTACAATCCTATGCACATTACTGGCTTTCAGCGAGGCTAAGAAGGAATATTTATCCCAAAGAGGCCACTAAACAGGAGCAGAAGTGAGGAACAGCATAAACTCCTTATTTTACTGATGGCAAAATCAGTTTAAGGTTGTTGAACAGCTCTGGGAAATGGAGAGGAGATCAGGCAGTGTGCTCCAAGACGCCTTCCTTTGCCCACTGGCACCCCAACAGGAAAAAAGTCAGGTCTGTGCCATACCCTCCTAGCCACAGCACACTGGGAAGATGAGAAGCAGTGGGAAGCCATGAGATGGGTGGTATCATTTTAAGCAGAGCCACTTCAAATGTCCTCTGCCATCTGCTGACCGGCCATTTGCATTGAAGTCCAGCCTCAGCTCCTCTCATTTCACCTGGCTTCTGCTGAGGCCCTGTGACAGTGGTGCTGTATGGCTACAACTCCTCATCTGCATTCAGATGAGCATGACTACTACAACAGCAGAGTGTTTCCAGTGTAAAATCCTATCTCACTGACTTTTCTAGCTCCCCTTTAGCCAGACGAATCCAGAGGCAGCTTTGCCCCATGGGCTAGGGAGAGGCTGAGAAATCCACCCATGTATTTTACCTTCACTTGTAGAGCATCCAACACCATCTGTACCAAAATTATCACGAATTCAGGGGACATGCTCAGACAGTCACCAAGGGTGACAGCCTCCTAGGTGAGATGCAGAAACCAACAGCACGTGTATAGTTTTCATTGACAATGGTTTACCCTGAACTGGTGAGCAATGCTATTGTATGTTCAAAAAGGTAAAGAACAATGTTTTGAGTTTCTGCTTCTCATTCAAAGGAACTGGTTTTTGTCAGCACACTACGTTGCTCACTTCTGATTGCCCGACCAGTCAGAAGAGCAATATTTTCCAAGCAAAGGATGTCACCTATACCCTAGCTGAGAAGTGCAGAGCTGGGAGCACAATTCACGTGCTATGGAGAATTTCACTACGGTGCACTGGAATTACTCTAATCTGAAGACAAACAGGCAAAAACTTCTTATGGTTAAATCAGTGAGACACTAAATTCAAACATTTGCAACACAACTGTAACAGTGCACATCTGAAATGAAAAGACCTTCCTATATTCCTCCAGTGCCGGTTCTAGATATTGGGAAAAACAGCAGAGTTATTTTTTTCTTGCTGCTTCATTTCAGTTGATACTCCCACAAACAATATTGGTTTTATTCTAGTTACTTTAGTTAATTCACTGGTATCCAAAAAATATCAAGTAGAGGTTTAAAAAAAATTGGAAAAAGTTTATTAGGCAAGGAAGAGAACATTCCCCTGAATTTCAAAACATCCAAGAACATCCTGTCTTCCCGGACATGGCAGTTCAAATTCAGATTTCTCAGCGTTATTTTGCATAGGAGATGACATTCGAATGTCACTGGAATTGCATCAGCTGGTAAGTGGACGTGCCACAAAACCCTTTCCCTCAGACAAGCTGTAGTTACAGTGTCCAAAACATAGCGAGTAAATGGTTATGTCCTTGAGACTGTGTTGTCATTGGGAATGGGATGGTGTTAACACCACCCACACTTGCACTGGGCCCATTCCCACGGTACAGCTCAAGGGAGACACAGGGTCTTTGCCTGGAGGGAATTTCACTGGCCAAGCTAACATTTAAGAGCTGACTTTCTAATGTGAGTCTTGCAAACCACCGAGAATTAATCACACTACCCAACCTTATGGGAGGACTGCCAAACCACTGTAATTTTCTCTCAGGCATATTTTTACTTCTGCTTGGAGAACAACAGTAGACAGAAATCGAAAGTGAACTTTCCTTTGGTCACCAAATATCTGTCTGAATTCATTCTAATAACTCCAATGTTTTTTATAGAAAAATAGGACCTAATTTTCTCATCTGCTTCCATTCTTCAATAGTTCCTGAACAATCCAGTACCCCAGTACCACCTGCTCCACTCTCAAAAATTATTAAAGTACCAGAGACTATCGACCTTCCTAACTTCCTGAACTGTAGCAGACGTATCTGACTTGGCCTCTACAACTATCAGAAATTCACATGATGCCCATATAGTTTTGCATTCCTCTAAAATCACATTTGAAAATTGATGTGATGGCAGTTTCTTAACTAAATTATGCCCTATTGATGCTAGCATCTTCCAATGCTGTGGTAGCTACAGGCTAGAGCATGTCCCCTTGAAGACCAAGATCTGTAGCCATTCACACCTTCACTGGTGAGATGCAGCCCCACACCCCACTGCTGCAGTCAGAATCCTGTGGGCTCAAGAGAAGCACCTTGAAAATACTGTAAACATTATTATCCTTGCTATTCACTGAGGGCAGTAACTGTTAGGGCAGCACAGGTGTGCTTGCAGAGCTCACCCATAGTTAACACTGCCTAAGAGTGTGTGTGCACCCACATCAAATACACATAACTGGGCACTTGCTTCAAACTTCTTATCTTGAAAAAGGAAGCAGCCATCAGAGGAATTACACAGCAACTGGGAATTAGACAGACTTGAATAAAAAGGAGCTAGCTTGAATGGAAGGATAAAGAAAGCATGATTGTTGGTTAACTAAATGTAATTAGTAAGTCAATATAGTACTTTGGTTTAAGGTATAGAAAAGGAGCCCTTTTCTCCTGTGGCAACCTGCTGAGCTTTTGCTACTCCTTCTCCCTTTTGAAAATAAAGCACTACCTCGTATCCAGCTTGCCACATGGGAAAGACAAGATCTTGCAGGATCTAGGGATGTGTCCCGGGCTATGCTGCAGGTTCAAGGAAAGGGATCTCCTCTCAGCAAAGATATGACAAACAAGAGGAGACATGTATCAGAGAGGAAATAGTTATAACTACTCTCTGGTTGCATTTACACAGCTTCCAAGCTTTCCTGATTGTACACAGGCATATAAATTCATTAGCTGCTAAATTCCAATCTCAATTTGATGGACTACATACAACCTATGGGGCAAGTTGGTGGGCAAGTCACTCCAAAAGAAGTTAGGCATCATGGACATGACTGTGCCAAATCTGGCCTGCTATGCCCTGCACAATGCATCAGTGCTATCTCACCACACACGCCCTTATGCCGTGCCCCAAGACATACCAAAGCAACCACCACACCTCCTGTGTTATGAAAATAAAACTCTCTCAAACAACTGAGCAGGTCTTTTGTTATTCTAGGCTTTTGCTAAGAAAAAACCCTCAAAATCCCAGCATCCTGCCTGAGGATCTGGTGCTGGACTAGCTCAAAGCCTGTCTTCCTGCTCATGGCCCCCTATGTGCTTGAGTGTTCCTGTACCACCAAGCAATGCTGCTTTCAACCAAATGGTTGAAGAGCAAGAGCCCAAGAGTGGTCAGTGCAGGAGCCTCCTGGGATGCCTCCCAGCACCACAGAAACTGGCCAGTGCAGGTTAGGCCACGGCATGGGGCTGCCTGGAATGGGCCAACAAGACCACTGCTCTAGATGTGGCCATGGTGAGTTTTTGACCTGAATTGGTACCCATCAATCAATGTAAGTTGGGAATGGCAAAGCCCCAGAAAGCATTGGCAGTCCTCTCCCCTTGTCAATTCCCTGGCACAAGCCTTGAACTTGGCCTTGCAAGCTCTGTATTGCCTGCTGTGTGTCAATGGCTCCTGTCCCAGCTGGGGTTCATGGAAGGAACAGGTTCAGCATCCCTTCTACAGCACTGGTAAACAACTACCAGGGCAGCCTCACTGGATAATGTGTCCAGAACTGAAAGTCCCCATTTTCAAGCCTAGTCTGCTTATCTAAGACCAAACATCTGGAAAATGTAATACCTAATATAATGCTCCCCAGGGATCAGCCCTTTGCCTGGTCCTGTTTGAGAGAACGCAGCAGACTGACAGATGAGCCAGAGTGACAAACAGAAGCAGCAAACACAGTGGTAAGCAGTGGTAAGCAACATGTCACTGCAGCTGTGCTGGGCAAAGGCTCCCTGAGCCTCTGGAGCCTGGCTCCTTCCAAGGGTACATGTCCTCCATGGTTGAGATGAGCACATGTATGGTGGGTCTTGGTGAGAAAAACAAAGACAAGAGAGGCAACGATTTCTGGTCTTGTGCTGCATCAGGGACCACTGCAAGCTCTGTGCAGTGCAAACACAGCCAGTATGCACCACCAGGTCAGGGGACCAGAAATGCCTTTAGCAGTACAGACATAGGACAGGTTCTGGTAAATGCTCTTACACTGTTCTCTGATGCAAGCAGAAAGATAAAAGGCTTCCCCTCAAGTCACTGATGTTTCATCTTCCACTGGTCCCCTTGAAGAGGCTTTAAAGGCTGACTTCTACTCACAGAAGTCAGTCAGCAGAAACGAACACCAGCCCTCCTCTAGACTCTACTGAGACTGAGCATCACCTCGTCAGCTTGTGCTAGAGATCCAGTGCTGGTAACTGAACCAGGGCCGGAAGCTGCTCTTTGCTTGGTGCATGTGAAAAGCTCTTACTGCTTTTCATTCCATGCCCGGGTCACTCCTGTGTCACTGCCTGCTGGACTAGAAGGAAATGACTGCTGTAAATCTGTTTCTAGAAATATGTGACTCCCTTAATATGTTAAATGAATTCCAGTTATTTATGGGATTTTACTTAGTTCAGAGTAAGACTTATTGGATTGTTCAGACGATTCCAATTGTTACCTTTTCTAATAAAAAGTTAAGGGTTACTAAATAATAAACTCCATACAAACAATAATGCATAGATATTCAAATTGGTTTGACTAAAATATTAAATTCTCTGAGGGAAAAACCTGAAAAATTGCTTACCTGGGAGAAACTGCTACCTTAATTTTAGTTTTCAAAACAAAGGAAATACAGAACTATAGTCATCACAACATACTCAACAGTCATTATACTTTTTTTTGTTTCTTTATGTTTGCATAGGAGGCACCCCAAACCTGCCCTTTGTTTCCTGTAGCTGAAAAGTTTAGAAATATGTCAAAAAAAAGCAATTTAGTATCATTCACTATGAGTAGACAAGCGCCTGACATTCCATGGAGTGGTCCCTGTCACAGGAGCTTACCACACACACTGCTGCTCCCACAGCCACTTCCACCATTCATGCACAAAATCAGCTACAACACTGGGCTTCAAAAGACAAAGCAGAGCATCTCCAAGACTTTTCCTTCAGCTCCCCTAGTCATCCCTTGCTGTGAATGGGACAGAGTCTGCAGATCTGGCTGTCTGCAGCAGACCAAAGGGAAGGGCCAGCAGCTGGTCGCTGGAGATGTGACAAGCCAGCTGCCCAGCTGGTTCCTTTCTGCCAGTTGACTGCTGAGCTACTACATGTCTTAGCCCAATCTTTCACTACATCTGACCCAATGCACAAGCTCTGATTCACCATTTGCCATAGAGCAGATTCATGTGTCATGGAGTACTTCCAAAGGACCTAAGGATTGAACAGAGGGTAAGCAAGGGCATAGCTTTATTACATGCTATCTGCTCTGTGATAAGCACATATATGCTTACTTCATGACAAATGGGAGTTTATGGCCTACTCTCCCACTGAGAAGTAAACTCCCTTCAGTTACTTTGCATCTATCATGCAGAAGCACGTGGCTGGGCTTTTACCAATAAGCAGCTGGTTTGCATTTACCTGCTCCCCAATACTGCCTTTGAGGGTCCATTCCCCAGCAGATCATGGACTGATCCCACTGCAGTGGTAATGGATGGAACAGTCCAACCCACAAAGCAGATGTGTTGTACTACAAACCCTAAGCTTTACAGTGACAACAACATTTAACTGACTGCAGCTCCAGTGGCCCTTTACCTGTCCCACTACCTACCACAGAAGATTCCTTGAGAGTGCCAAAAAAAGCAGCAGCATGTAACTGCAAAGGATTCAGCGGCAGACCATGTTGTTCCTGCCATCCCCCACCTCTCTTCTGTTCCACAAAGACTCAACAGGTCCCTAGCCAAGGCCTTCACACATAGTCCAAAAAGAACAGCCTAGGAGACAAAGTTTGCTGACACTGGGGCAGCTTATGAGGCAAAAGGCCATGATCAGCCAAGGAAGCTGAAAACTGCCTAAGGAGAAACGAGTTCCCACTGGCATGACCAGAAAGGCTGCCTGCTCACAGGCAAAACCACCTAACAACGAAGAGAAGCCCCGGGCCAGGATGTGCTAACACTCCAGTATCAGAGGTTAATCCCTGGGTGCATGAGGGCTGTCAGCACTCTGCACAGGTGCTAATCCATGGCTGGGTGCCTGACACAGCCTGGTAACACCTCTTGCACATGGCTCCTCCTTTACCAATTTGGTATTGAGGCTGGATGAAGTTCAGAGAAGGAAGCTTTATCTCTTTAGTTTGCAGATACAGCCATTTCCAGTACATGAACAAATCAAAGGCTTACAATTTGGAGCAGTAGAGCTTACTCTCTTAAGAAATTAAAGCACAAACAGAAGACCTCAGAGTCCTGATAATCTGTGCAATGTTCTCCTGGCTACCCCACACCATGCTCAGGGCTCCCAGAGGAGCCAGAAAGCCACTGCTGCAATGGCTCTGAGCACTACTGACTGAACAGGATTAGTGACTACACAGCAAAAGGCACCACATCAATGACTATCCCTAGTGGTGTTACGTGCAACCAGAAACGATGCCTCTGAGCTGATGTTCAGTGAACTACCTGCAGTGCAAGGGATGATATTGCAAGCCTGAACTGCCAGCTGCAATACCAGTCATGTCTGGTTTCGAGCCCAAAGACCTGCATACACAGAATTTCCACCTAAACAAAAATCACATACATATACCTTTGGCTAATGAGAAAGCCAACCCTGCACCCATATCTTAACAGACTTCTTTAATCAGAGAGAAGATGTTTAAGAGATCATTTGTTTTGGCTAGATTATCTTCAGGCATTAAGAATTATTTTCCCCAGACATCGGTAGGATCCTAAAGGTTTTTCTTTATCGTCAGTTTATCCCAAGAAAAGAGAAGTCCATATGCAGAAGGGAACAGCTCTCCCTCTAGTAAGACTTCAGGAGAAAACTCCTGAAAAGCTTCACAGCCCCAGAGAGAAGTCCCTGCTCATTGTAGGTGACCAGTTTTGCTTCTTGCTCAGACTTTTGGCTACCAGTGCTACAAGTGCAATCAAAATGCACGTCTGAATCGTACCTCACTACTATCCTCCAGAACCATCTGGCCCAAATTATATTATCAAAGCAGAGGATGTTACTACATTTACCTCTTATTGAATCCTGGGAAAAACGCTTTGAGATCAGCCCCAAACTATTTTACTAGCTCTCCTCAACCTTGCTGAAAAAGCCTTCAAATTACAAAGTTAATTGGCAGCACATTGTTACCATATGTGGTGTGTCAGAGAAGCACTGAAGTTTATTTAGGCATCAGAACCAAAGAAGAGTGGAATATTACTGCTCTTTATGAGGATTTCACATTGGCCTTGATTACTAAGGCATCTGTAGCCTTGATCCTCCTGTGTGTAGCCTGCCCAACATAGCATAGCACACTTCAGCATAGGGGAACCAATCTGCCTTCAACCCACTTTCCCAGGAGTAACATACTGTTCACTTGCTTTTGCTTACTAGACCTCAGCATTTTCCTTTCCATGTCCATATGCTTCTATCTTGAGTAAAGCTTTCCAGGCTGTCTCTCATCTCTAAAGCACAATCCTGAACCCAACCAACTGCTGAGTCACACTGTCTTGTGGAGCAATTCTCCTTGCCTTAGCTGCCCCACTCATCTTACTGGATCTCTCACAAATATTTAATGAGAGGTGGATTCTTGGTCTACAGGCTCTGACTTCCACTCTTCCGGTTTAAACTGAGTGAATAAAAAGGTCTGTAGCAAATTTGTATCACCAGGATCTTACTCAGATTCTTCCCTCTTTACAATGACAGCAGTAGCTCCTCTTGGAGCCCTTGCACTTAAAAAACTGTAAGCTTTGCACTCAGGCAGCTCCATGACAGCAGTCCACAGTTGACGTCTGCAGTAAAATTTGCACTCACAGGCTAGAAACATTCTCTCTGTTTTTAAACTCTGACAGAATCCCTGTATAATTGTCCTTGCACAGAACACCCAGGGTACACTGACAATCCAGCACCATACATGCACCTGCAGAGCTCCTGCTGCCCCATCTGAAGGAATAAACTACAATTCAAACGATCTGGTAGGGGTCATGGGCAAAGACTGCTTGCCTTAAAGTTCCATGAAGTATTTTTAAATGTTCAAATGGACTTCCGTGAAGCGAAACATCAGGTTTCAATTAAGATGCCTTCATTTTCCAATCTGATCTGTGTTAAATAACCTATCAAAACCTCATAAACTTCAGTTCACGGCATTTTCATTTCCGGATTCTCTCTTCTCAGTTTAAGTAATAACTTGTGTATTAAAATAAAGTGTTTAAAAATAAAAACATTTATGAAGAAAAATAACAGCAAAAGTCTGATGATTTTTGTCCTTTAGTGGGGAAGCACTGGAAGACAAATCAACATCATATCTTTCTAAGGGTTAAGTTCTGGAGAATGCAGAGAGGTGAAGTAAGATTCAGTGTGCAGAACAAAAGTCCAGTGCTCCCAAGATCTCATGACAGCTTCTGTATGTACATACATACACACACACACACAGAGCAGTGCATTTTACAAAAAGCTCATTCCACGTGGCTGAATCTGTCTGCACATCTTGCACATTGCATTTTAAGAAGGAAATGTCTTATCTCCAGGCACCCACCCATCTGACTTGCACAAAGCAAATGCCTCTAATGTTTCTGAAGTCTTCATGATATAATTAGAACATGGAAAATGAGTCACTATTCTGTCTAGTCCAAGTCCATGCTGCAACATGGCAAATCTCCTGCACTGATAGCAATGGAAGGGGCCAAGCAAGCTGATATTGTCCAGCAAAAGTGCTTCTCTCTGGGTTTGTCAGCTGTGCTAATGTGCCCAGAAAATGTCATGTGTGGTCTCTACCAACAATTATATCACATGTGTACATAACATGAGCAATTTACCCACCCAAGTAATACTTATTCTAATGGTTGATATATTACGTAGAGCAAATATAAATAGGTTCTGAGGACCTATTTGCGTTGCAATGTGAGATAATCCAGAAAACCCAAGTCACCACCTACTCCACACTAACACTCCAAAAAGTCGCACTGGGGGTGAGAGATATGAGAATGACCATCAAGGTATTTTGTCAATAAATATGACCTAAAACTGTAAAACTGTAGTTTGCATTGTTTTCTTTTGTGAGCTTTTACATCTAAAACTTGTTGCTGTAAGATCAGAATTTCTTACCAAAGGCCTCATAAAAGAAACTTTACCCTCCTCTACTATAAGCCTGGGATGCAACTTCACAGTGGCTTTCAAACCACTGCTGAAATCTTGATGATCCCCCTCCAAAATCCTCAGATCAGGAAGGATCTTGCCTTGGTCTGAAGGACACTGAGTGTCACCACCACACAACAGAGCCAAAGTCCTGTCCAACAGCAGAGGCGCAAAGAAAAAATAAGAACAACCTACTCTGCTTCTTGATATCTCTCTCATTGCCCTGTGGTTTTGCTTCCTTTGATTTATACCTACCCCTCTGCCCATCAGGCCATTGTTGAAAGGCAGTCCAATGAAGCTGAAAGCTGCCTCCTGGATGAAGTAGGGATTCAGGATACGTATCTCATGAGGTTCTCTTGGGACACGGGTTGCCACTGACTTCCAAAAGCCATCAGAGGCACTCTGGTAACAACAAAAAAAAAAAAGGAAAAAGAAAGATAAAACAAAAAAGCACAGTTATCTATAAAATATAGCAGATTTCTATTATTTTATCTAAAAAGAAATACTGAAATGCACTATTGGTAGCAGTTTCCACTGTCCTTGCTCACTGCAAGAGGGAACTAGTATAAGGTTGTAGAGGAGCTGTGAATCCTGGACAGGTGGCAGCAGCATGGACTGACACACTTCAGCTAGTCTGGATGGCAAGTGTGAGACAGGTCTTTAACCTAGATTTATCCTCTCCTGTTAGAGCTTATGTGAGTTAAGCTGTAAGTTTACAGAGGTGCCACCTTGTCTTGTGAAGCACCATGCATGTTCATGGTACAAGGGAAAAAACAGCTAAGTATGTCCTTTATTTTTACCCAATAGATTGTTTTATAATTCAAGTCTTCACTCTGCAAACATGGAAGAACACTGGCCTTGACTATTGCTCTCCTTCTAGACAGCCCTGCCCGGAAAAGGGCTCGTGAAACTCTGCCACATGGCTTCACATCATTGCTCCTCCTAGTCCAGATGTTAGCAAGTATAGCATGGAGTACCCCCAAAATAACCAAAGGCTTAGTGTGGACAGGACTTAGGGAACAATTGTGTTCCAATGTTTCACTACAGTTTGGGTTAATACAGAGCAGGGCACAGGGAGGATGGCAGGAATTCTAATCTGCTAACCAGCATCTTGGGCAGGGTAGTCTTACTGAACACCTCCTTCTTGCAGCATTGAGCCATCTTCCCTGTGATCTCCACAACAAGCAAAAGAGACAGACACTACGCTCTGCATAAAAACCACATGTTTTGGAATTCATAATTTACATCAGTTTTGGGTTGCTTGCAGCTTAACAGTGACTTTACAGCTGCTTTCAGGGCACTGCTGAAAATGTTGATGATCCTTTGGTAAAATCCTCAGGAGTTTCCCCTGCCCAGTAGTGATCACCCTTGTGGTTATCAACAGGAATTCTGCCACAGCCAATGCCTGCTGAATTTCGCATGCTCCTTGTACTGTGATCGGCTCCTGTGAACTCTCATACAACGTGTTGTTAAACACCTTACAGAGAGTTTTTTACAGAACAATCCCACGGATATCTTTAGCTGCTGAATTTCATATCCTGAAATTGAAACTTTGGCAGATGGCTCGTGCTACAAAAGGCAGTAAAACAGCAAACTTGAGGAGGATGCACACCATCATCCAAACCAAGTCTAAGAAAGCCAAATCCCATTGCTATCCTGTGCCCCCTCAAAACTGCCCGAACATAATACACTTTTGATGACCAGGGAAAGTGTCTTATGAGTTTAGGTTCACATTTCAACACAGGCAAAGTGCTCTCAGGACTCTAAATGGAAAAAATTCCTAATTAACACTCATGTTCTTTCGTCATAGTTGAATTAGAAAGAATGTCTGGTGTTAAAGCAGTCTAACACTTTCCATTATAATAAGATATTTTTAGCCACTGAATGGTCCCAGCATGTAAAAAAACCCCTCACAACAGAAAAAAACATTCGAAATATTAATAAAGTCCAACATCCATTTGACCAGGGGATTTGAGGGATTTGGTATGTCAGCTGAGTTTTGCTTCCTTGTGAAAATTCATTAAAAATAGGATAAATATTAAACCTTTGGAATTTCCTAAAGGCACATGTAAAGTAGAGGCCTTTCAGTTCCAGGAAAGGAGGGGAAAAGAATTAAATAAATTTACAGATTCCACTTCCACTAAGCATACTCCAAGTCTCACAGAAATGAAGATGATAAACAAAAATCCTGAACAGCTACTCATTCAGTGAAACTGTTTTATCATAGGCTTAAGCAGGCACACCCTGGAAAAATAGTGTATGACCTTGAAACTAAAATTAAATTTGTAAGTTCAATTATGATTTCATGTGCAACTCTAAATATGGCATTATCTAAATTTTGCAAACAATTCAAACCAAAAGTCTGCAAGCTATTTAAAGTGGACAAAAGATGCCTTTTGTTTGGACTCACGCTCCATAGGAGATTCCACATAGGTTCTGGGATTTAAGTAGGTTTTACATGGCTTTTATATTACACACAAAACATTAAAGAGAAAAGAAAAAAGGATATAAACATTTGAGACTTTTATTCCTTGCTGCTGCTGGAGCTGTTCAGAAACAGATAATGACACATACCACCACTGCCCACTTTCCCACCACTGTGTGAACCACAACGACCACACCTGGGCTCCCCTCAGCTAGTTCAATGACAGCGCAAAAAAAAGTGGATCCCTACCCCTAGAAGGAAATACAACCTGTCTGCTTTAGTCTCCTCTATATAGCTGTTTCTACTGTTGTTCATCTCAACTATTTCCCTAAGCATTTTTCTCAGCTATCACAGTGCTCTGAAATTGCTATGTCTTCTTTCTGTCTCATTTCTATTTGCTCTGTGTTCTTCCCTGTAACTTTTCTGCGCAGTTCCCCCCCTGCAATTATTATTGAGGAGCATCTGGGATAATCTTTCATTCTTGTGTTTTCCTGAAATAGTTTCTGAAACAATTGTAGGGAGAAACATGGAGTCTCAACAGACAGCTGTCATCCTCACACCTCTACAGTAGGCAAAGCCCTGTCTAGAGCTAAAGAACCCAAAACCGTTTCACTGGCGTATAATTACTGAAATTCTGAGCCTTGTGGTTTGGCTCTCCAAGCCCTGTAGTTTTGAGCTACTTCTCAAGCACTGTGGTTTTGTTCTGCAGCCTGTCACTGGCAAGCTACAAAACACAGCACCACCACGCTGGAAGCGCCGGGAGGCTGCTCCCCTGACGCAACCCCCGCGGCAGCCGCGACTTTGGGAGCGCAGCCCCTTCCAAGGTTCCGCTACCGCCGCTGCGCCTGGTGTGGATGTTCAGCCTGATTGGACCCAGATGTTCACTGAGATTTCCAAAGCAATTACTTCCCGTCGGGGAAGGCTGTCCCATTTTAGGCTGGGAGGAGACCGGCAGCCACCCGAGGAGCAGCAGGCACCGGGAGGGAAGGCACGCTTTTCCTGCCAGATTCAGAAGCTCAGACTCGCAGTTGCGAGGTTGGAGGCATCGTCTGTTCTGTGCTAGCGACTAAACCTGCAGTGCTTAAGGGTGGCCTTGTAAGGATGAAATAACGCCCTTCCTGATTAGCATAATAAGCAGTCAGAAAATGAGTCTGAAAAACGCTTAGGCGATGTTCCCAGTGCCTCATCACCTCCTGGCATTGAGGTGGGAACCAGAGGGTCCAGGCTGGAAATTGTGTCTCTGTAAGTTCCCATCATTATTATTTCTTGGTATATTGTTATTACTGTGCACATGGAGTCTCAACCACAGATCAATATTCACATTACCAAGGGCAGCAAAAAAAAAAGCTTATACTATAAGCATAAAAAACCAAGCACAACAGAGAGAGAGAGAGAGAGGCAGACAGAAGAACATGACTGAAGAAGTCTATGAGGGCCACAGCACTTTTAAGCAATCTTGGAGTGTTTTCAAAATTGTATCGTTGCAAAGGACATCATTAAAAAGCTTTAGAGTGTACTACTCTACCAAAGAATTTAGACAGGCCAAGCCTCTTTAGCCAGTCTCTTGTATAGCTCTCATCCAGGGAGAGAGGCAGAAAGAGACACCACCTCTAGAGACACCACTCCAGGAATGAACCAGTACAGATGTGACAGACCAAAGATGGCAGGTTATGAAGAAAGGATAAAATGTGGCAGAGCTCACCAAATAACTCCATGGATAAGACAATCCAGCTGCAACCCCTTATTCTGTCCATTTGCAGAATACTGAAGGGCAATAGGCACAGCTGGTTGTAAACTATTTTATGTCTCCATTCAGTTTCCAATCTCCTGTTCTCAGATTTACCAAAGCAGATCACAACATATGCTAAAATAAAATACAGAAACTCAGAGACTTAGCCAAGAAGCACACAATGGAAGATACAAACCACTAGAACCAGGCTGAGTCTCCCAGAATAACAACTTTTATAATATAATGAGCAAAATTAAGGGAAATGCCATTGCATCCTGATGATGCACATGCCATCTTTCCTGTACCTCTGCCATACTACTGGATTTAGGAGTATAAGCACCATTGCTCTCAGAGACTTCTAACTCTGATGGGGAGAGGACAGAAAGATTGCAAAGGTCAGCTGTGTGCAACACAAAGCTGAATAAAGTCTGGGTATGAAATACCTGCTGCAGAGCAACAAGATGAAGAGACTGGAAAGAGAACCTGTGGTAAATGGAGATTACCGCTCTTTCAAACAGTTGTTAACACCAGAAATGGAGAGGAAGAAGGATAGGAAGAAAAGAAAAAGTCAGGGGATGATGTATCAGTCACAAGACATAACCATGCCTTGGAGATTATAGTTCACTGGAATCTCTGCCCCCACCAAAGCTGGAATGTGGTTTATTCTCTACCTGTCATCCACAAGCACTCACTGTCATACAAACAGGGTACAGCACAAATGCTGCAATCCATCTGCAGAGGCTTTTGGAAGGTTTCTGCTCAGGCACAACTGGATTAGATGTGGAAGGTGTGTTTCTACCAGAAAATAACCATCTTATCAGCCAACATGGCATTTCTCAGCGGTCAAGTAGACACAGGGGCCTGGAAAATGCCCTTCTACAAGTGGAAATATAAATGAAGTTGCATCATTTGCAGCAATTATCAAAGCAACAAGGAATTTTTAGCAACAAGAAGAGAGGTGCTGAGAGCCTGCAGTCTGGGTTGATGGTCAACTGCCAGACCCACCAGCCTACACTTCAAATATATTTACCCAACTTCCTCAAAGCAATGAAGAACCCCTCATCACCCTCTGCACATGGCTCTGATGGCCAGCACTCGTTTTGAATGATCCTATCTTTGGTTTCTAGAGTCCAGAAATACTCTAGAGACTAGACCATTGTGTTCCACTCTTATCTGTCCCATTCAAAAGCTCTTACTCTGCTTGAAACATGAACATTTCTCAAGCCTTTCCCTCATCGTTTCTTTGCTTTGCTGTTAAAAGAGATGCAGCTGTTGGACTCTGTGACAAAATGATACTCCTAATAATTTTTTTAAATTTTTGTTTCATCGCCCCAAACATCCTTTCACTGACCAAGTCTAAAATCAAATGGCTGTAATTTCCCAGGCTATTTCCCTCTAAGTATTCCCCATCTGCCAATATCCTTGCAGCACACAAAAGAACTTTACAATTTGTAAAGGCCACAAAATTAGTTTTACCAATGTTACTCAGTGTGAAACCCAAATACATTCTATATCAAGCAAGCAAAGAGCAGCAAAGCATGATGGAGGCAAGAGCATTTCAACACATGTTATTAACTAATTTTTTTTTCTTTTTAAAGCAAAAGTATTTTCTTCTTTGTCAACAGAATTGAGCTAAAAATATTCACTACACTGGCTAGAGATAAGTTTCTTTAGGCTTGACAACCAGATTGAAAATCGTAAGAGAAGGGAAACAATTCCAAGTAGCAATTGCAAACTTCAAACTTTGTGCCAGACGTGTAACCTACACAGCACCCTGGCTAGACATGAAACTGCAAGCTGTCCCACACACAGATACTGGCTCAGAAAGCAACAACTTCAAGAGTGACCAAAGCCAGCCAGGATGTGAGGGTGGCACTGGTGTGTCACATACCAGTTTGCCACAACTCAGCAATGTGCTCATTCCCATGGCTGTCAGTAGGAAGTGTCTGCCCTGTTTACCTGCAAACATATATTGTGAATCAGCAGACAAGCATATTCAAGTAGGCCTACTGAATTTCCAGCTTCATTTTGACCTATATAACTGAGTGCTACAGCTAATCTAAATACAGACTGTGTGGCTGGTCTAACAGCAACTACTGTCTTCCGATTCACAGGATTAGGCATCACGAGGCCAAGACCAGCTCTAAGGAGTCAGGACAGCAAAGCTATTTTTATGCTATGTTGTAAATGAAAAGGAATTCTTATTTAAAAAAAAACATATTTCCATGGTTTTATCCATGTAACTGAGAGAAAAATGTGGTTCACAGTTGTAAGATAACAAAATGCCGCCAAAAAAGAGACTGTCCTGTGAAGAAAACGGAACTTGGATCATGTCAGATGAGCTGCAGAAAAACGGTGAAGATTATTTTGATGAATGCTGTTTCACAAGTCAAAGCATAAATGATAGCTCGCAGACGGTGTGTCAGAAGACGTGCCTGTGCTATGTGCAAACAGGGTGATGGATAACTGTACTACAGACTCTTTTGTTCAAAATACAAGCTGGATTTTAAGCCAAAATTCGAAGAAACATTCCTGTTCTGAAATGTCTTAGGAAAGACAGAAATTGTTAGTACAAGGAGTGGATTTAGATAATTTATGTTTGCGTTGTGGTTTTTTGTCTGTTAATAATAATTCTTCAGTGAAAAAAAGTACCTAAAATAGTGGAGTTTCAGAAAAATCCCAAAGAAGAACAGGTCTCGTATCATCATTATTTACAGGGTATTTCATTCCCATAAGTAACCAGCCTCTTTACTGTATCATCATTTACAGGAGATTTTATTCCCATAAGTAACCAGCCCCTTTATTTTGCTGTTATTTTTATGACATAATATACAAAATGTCATACTCATGTAACATCTATTAAGAGACTACCACAGCTAGAAGGCCAAATTCACATGTTGGTAAGTGCTGAACTTCATCTCAGGATGCTGTTGTGAACACTGACTTTCTAATCTTCCCACAAGATTTTTGCAATATCACCATATATCTTAGTATTTTACAAATCAGACTTCCATATTTAGAGTATCTCTGTGATATTTGGCAAGTATTATACCATTTTTCAGGGAAGAAAACAGACAAAGATGATGCCCAGTTTCCATTACCTCCCGATGCTCTACTTCAGACATCATAAGCTGAATTTTCAGAACATTTGTTAAGGTCACAGTACAACTCCATTGACTTTGTCATTGACACCCACCAGCAACATATCCTGCATATCCACCCCACAAGACTTAAATGTGTTTGTGAAATTCTGATCTAACTTGCCCAACATAACAGTGGTCAAAGGTTAAACCACTTCCTCAAGAGGAAGCCTCAGTGTCTGTAACCAGGATATCATTCTTTCTCCTCTGCTATCCAGGTTCTACAGCTTCTGCAACTACTCATAGAAGGCTGAATGTCTTGCATTACAGAAATTAGTCTAAATCTCAGTCTTCCCTCTCCAACAGATAGACAGCTGTGTTCTAGGCGAGCCAGGATATAATTATGTAATTAAGGATAACATCTGCACAGGAGAACTGAATTAACGTTGAAAATACAATGTTATTTTTTTGCCTTTTTAAACTTTTGGCAGCTTGATTTTTACAACTGTAAAGCACTTTAAAAAGTCTGAAAGTGCCAGTGTTTGTAGGAGGTCCCTGCTGGTTGTAAACCCTTCCTTTCCCCAGTAGCCATCACTTGTCAACCTCCAATACTCTTGCTCTTGCCATGCACCAGACCAAGTTACTGCTTCTTCACATTGCCTGGTAGCTGGCAGGAGGAGAAGGGACTCTCTCTCCTGAGAGTCCAGGAGATATTCCCTGCTCCCTGGTCTGTTGTCTTTGCCCCAGTCTCTTTGCGGAGAAGTAACTGATGAGAAAGTCCTATTTGGTTCTTATATCCTTGGAGTTGTTGCATCCCAACTTGTGGAGAGGGCATCTGACAGGCAGGACAGGGAATTCATGGTAGGACCGATGGTGGCCAGTGCACGCAGTGCTGCCAGCATCTCATAGCCCCATGGAACATCAAACCCAAACCACAGGATTTCACAGAACAGCAGGAGCCACAGCAGGCTGAAGAATTAGAGGATCTCAGCAAAACAGGGTGGGAGATTTTTTTTTCCCCCAACAGGGAGACAACTGTGCATTTTCAGTAGCCTCATCCTGAGAGACAGCTGAGTTATTTCAGCTGAACTTTCCAGCTGTGCCAAACACGTGGCATGGAAAACATCAGCTCAAAGATGATGGTGTAATAAAATGATAAAGCATTTTCCCCATTGCTTATTACAGAAAACATAAGGTGATCCCAGCTACGAGCTCAACTACCTGCTCCAGTTAAAACAGTATGTCTGCACAGAAGAAAAAAAAAATTGAAAAAAATTCTAAAAAGCTTGTCTTTGCAGGCTTGGGTGACAAAGCACAAGGGCATCCCAGGGCATCCGAGGACACACATCAGCAAAGTCTTTTTTAGGGAGCTGAACTGGTTCATGGGCTTGAATACAAACAGCAACTCATTAAACAACACATATTTAGACTAAACTCTTGGCACATTACAACAAAAAAAGCTAAAGGATCACCACAGGAAGAATTATGGCCTAGAAACCCTCATCGCTCTCTGAAGTTATCTTAAAGTAAGACTCCAGGGAAATTCTTACATTGTTTTTACAGCAAGAGTACACAGAAAATCTGTCTTCTCCTATTTTGGCATCTTCGTTGAAATGAGAAGCCAAATAATTTGTATGTTCACTGAGTGTTCATATAGAATATACACAAATTATTCAGCATCCTCTAAGAGGAGAAAGCAGAAAGGTCAAAATAACAAGAAACTGGGAAGATGCCAGGGAAGCTCCTGCCCTACTTTATTTTCTCGACTTGCATTAATAATTGGTGTTTTACAGAAGAAGAGTTTTTAAGTCACATTATTTAATATTCTTAAAAGATTAGAATTTAAATAAACTTAATCCAAACAGAACATTTACATTTAAAGAGGTTTTTTTCCCACACAGTCAAAGTGTTGACTGCTTGGGACGGGCTCAGTATTTTCTGTACTTGTCAGAGTGGGCAAGGGTTTTTTTTAATTGAAAATGGCTGGAACATATGTGCTGGTCCAGCTGAGAAAAACCTCCAAGTAGACCTACTAAAAGCCTTGTGCACCCTACAGCTTGGCCATTTTTCTCAAATATTATGCCTCTCATTAAAAAATAAATACAAAATAAGACACTAACACTTTTACCTATCTGTCTTAACTAAGAAGAAACACCCTCAGACACGTTCCATAACATTGCAACTGTAAGAACAGAAATACTACCAAAAAAGTGAGATCTTTACAGAATTCCTCTTGCTTACTGCCTTCACATGGCCAGGTCTGTTTTCACTTCTGTTGTCAGGACAAGTGTTTGCATTAAATCACTGCAAGCACTGAGGTAGGAGCGAAGCTGAATCTAGAGGGGAAGGAGGTCAGGGATTTGCACCTTGTGCACACAGGAGCATCCTCCTGTATGGCAGAAGAAGCTGCCATTCTTCTTGGGAAGAACCAGAAGCACGACACACAGCTGGAGCACAGGGGGAGAGATAAATTTAGGAAGATAAAAGAACACAGGGAGTTTAGTTACCTCAATGTTTATTACAGTGGACTGAAGATATAGGTCAACTCCTTGTCCTAGGGCCCTTGGTGCTTTGAGGCAGAGAAAATGTTACAAATTGCTCAGACAGCTCTAACTATGCAAGCAATCCATGGAGTTTGCCAAGAAGCACATGTGTTTCAGGCATAAATCGTCCAATCTATTCCTTTCTGAATTAACATCTGTCATCATGACACCATTCAAAATGACTGAATACTGGATCATATTAACAATCACACATCTTGGATAAATATTTACTGTTAAGACTTTCTCCTCCCTATACCCCGATTTAAAGAAAAATTTAGATAGAAAAATTACTGGAGCTGTGAAAGTGGAGTCTCTTTTCAGCCACTGACAGAAAACATGTGATTTTATTTACAAAACCAAATCAATGTTTTCCCCCTCTTCTGTGATTCTTTGCACCACATATGGGTGAACTCACAGCATCCTGTGGTATTGCAATTCTTTCTAAAGTGGTCTTCTGGAGGATTTTGTTATGTTGGAGGTTGCTCACCTCAGAGACTCCACAAAGCCTTCTCGCTCTGGATGCAGAAACAGATCTGCCTAACTGTGCCCCAAGAAGATAAAATTTTCATGTGACCATTTTTAGAGAGCTGGATAAAGCAAGTAACTTACTTTCATGACAAGCTGTCAGATGTATTACTGGCTTGCTATCCTGCTCCTCACAGTCAACAAACTAGACAGTGAGGACAAGGGTCCCAGAGTCACAGAACGAGACCGCAGGAAGGCAACACGAGAGTGCAGCCTTGTCCTGAGTACTCCCAAGACATAGAATTTTCCCACATACTGGAACAAGTCTGAATTTCAGAAAAATATGTCAGCAGTTAGTGCTCACCTCTGCAAGTATGTAATTTGAGAATTGTAAGGACAGATTTCTAGGAAATTACATCTGTCCTGGTTGATTTTATCTAGCTTGAGCTTCTAGCCACCACATTCTGCTATTTCTTATCAGCACTGCTTGAGAGGCCAAGAGAGATCCTGCTGACAACCTTCTGGACATCCTGCATAGCAGGGAGCACTGCTCCTCCATCAGCAACTTCTCTTTCCAGTCCTTTACTCTTACACGATTTGAGTGGAACTTAACCAAGATATTCAGTCTTGATTTTAAGATTTCAAGAGCAAATTCATCGAGTCTGTAGGGCAGATGTAGCAAAAATAATTATACTGATATAAATGTGCTGCCTTTTTTGGTCATTTGCCTAGTTTCAGATACACTTCTTCCTACAAAATTAAAGTCTTGTGAGAAAAAAATGCTCCCTCTAGGTTGAGAGGGAGACTACAAGTAAATCTCCTCAAAATCTCATGCATAAGCTAAACAAATTGAACTTCATAACTAAATAAATTGAACTCAAATCTCTCAGACTAAGGGAGGCTTTGCAGACTTCAAATAATTCTTGTAGTTCTTCACTGAAGTGCTAACACAAAATATCCTTATTTTACTAACAGTTGCATGAATAGCTGATACCCTCTGGACGATGTCTCAGTTTCACTGTTGATGATGTCCTCAGACTTTTTCCACGTGCTGGATTCACAGTATGGGGAACAGCTGCTGCTTACGTGGACAATGCAATACCCTCAGTAGGCACAGGCTACACTGCTGGTAAAGCCATGTATGTCTGGGTGGAAGAGACACACACACGGCTGTATGTGAGGCCAGGTGGAGGTCATGCCATGTAAGCACAGCACTTCCCTGTTCATTTGGGCTGCCGGGGGCCCAATCACATATGTAGGGGCTATCGAGCATGCCTGTCTTTGCCAGCATGCAACCACCAGACAGCAGCGAGGGATAAAAGGGAGGACAGAGCATACAGGGCATTTAAGAGCTGGGGGAAATGCGAGAATATTGTAGTGCAAAAATCCACAGGCAATCAGGCAGTTTCGTTAGCTCCGATGTTTATGGAACTGTGCATTTTGTTAAGATCAGCATCAGATTTGGAATTAATTTCTTTACATTGTCTCAGATATTCCAATCAACACAGGCAATCCAACTTT
Source organism: Serilophus lunatus (assembly GCA_013399895.1). Taxonomy (NCBI): domain Eukaryota; kingdom Metazoa; phylum Chordata; class Aves; order Passeriformes; family Eurylaimidae; genus Serilophus; species Serilophus lunatus. The sequence continues at coordinate 594,457 of VXBA01004302.1, forward strand.
ACATGCACCATGACCTCGAAATGCACCTACTGAGATTTGCATAATACTGATGTCTGAATATTGTCAGAGCCTGCCAAAGAGGGCGAGTGCAACATGAGCACTCTCCTGATGCTTTTTCAAGACAGTTGCTCGAGCTCTTCAGTTGGCCCTCACATTAACTGTTCAAAAGAAAAGTTGTGGAAAAACTGCAACTCTTTATCGATCTTCTTTGACTTTGGTTGAGAATGAAGGACTGCTCAAATATCTAGGAAAGAACAGCACCTGTCAGTTGGATGGCAACAGACAACAGACATCAGAAGAGATTAGATGATGGCAATTTTATGAAGAATTGATCTCAGAATAAGGCAGGATGGTGAGGCAATCCCCAAAAGGATGTCCTACTAGGGCAATGACACAATCTTTACAGGGGATAAATTCTGTTCGTGTCTCTTCACTTAAGAATGATGTAAAGGAAAAGAAACTATAACTACTTGAAAGGAGGTTGTAGGCAGGCGGGGGTCGGTCTCTTCTCTCAGGCTCCCAGTGACAGGACGAGAGGACACAGTCTTAGGCTGTGTCAGGGGAGGCTTAGATTGGATATCAGGAGGAACTTTTTCACAGTGAGAGTGATCCCCCACTGGAATGGGCTTTCCAGCAAGGTGGTGGAGTCACTGTCCTCGGATGTGTTTAAGGATAGGTTAGATGATGAACTTAGTGGGATGGTTTAGATGGTTTAAATGGTTTAGATGGTATAGATGTTAGACTGATGTTGGGTAGGTTGTTAACCTAGGTAAAGGTTGGACTTGATGATCTCCATGGTCTTTTCCAACCTTATTAATTCTGTGTAATTCTGTGTAAGAATAAAAATCTGACTGGAGCTTTCTTACTTTCACATTACAGCTGGGATTACTGAGCCACAAATGAAGACAATGCTGTCCTGGCAGATGCAGGACAAAGTTTCTTTAAGGACTACTGATGCCTAGTATGGATAAATGCCTCTCCTCCTTTATTAGAAGCATAGGGCAAGGACAACTGGTGTTAGGTGACAGCAAACAAAGCAAGGGATAAAAAAAAAGGACAAAACCCATGCATACTGTGGGAATGACTGAAAAGGCAGGCACACTGACAATTTTTATTTTAATGTTGAAGGGAAACTGCCTAAAACTGGAGTAGTCATTCCCACAAATACAGATACTTCCCAAACTTTTGATACCTGGGACTTTTTCATCCAGAAAATAGTGTGGTTATGGCTATCTTTTATTTTCTTCATCTGCCCCACGAGCTTAGGTGAATGTCGTTACAGACTTGTGGATATTGATGACTATCTAATCCAGGTGGACAACTTTTATTATCCAGCATGCATCCATCTGATAATATTAAATGCTATGAAGGCACACTGCAACGGCACCAGAGCAGCCCCTGTCAACAGCTGATGCTTGATAGTAAGTCTGTACTTACAGACACACTGTGCATGCCTGGGTGGGAACAGCTCTCAGCTATGCAGTGACCTGCCTAATCTTATTACGCTGTTGCATGCAGGTATGTATGAAGTGCAAGCTCCAGCCTGCACTTTCCATACCAACAACCTTCCTTTGGGAATCTGGCCAGGAAGTCTCCCCCAAGGCCCACTTTTCAAACTGGGTCATTTGCCTACTGAGGTTCCAAGTATGGTCTCACCACAGTGCTACCTGAAAGCTAGCTAAAAATCTCAAAATACAGAACTAAGGGTTTCTCCCTCATTTGGTGAACAGGGATAAGATTTTATATTGCATACCTACATATTTCACAGCCTCTCTTCTAACAGTGACTGGAAAAAACTGGCTCACCTTCTCTCGTAGGGCATCAGTGTTCAAACTTCTCCTTGCATCTTCTGGAAATAGCTCTGATCTCCTGATCAGTCACAGAGAAGGATTTATTTGTTCCACATACAAGTCTTCCATGGTTTCCTTGGGCCATTCCCACCAATGCACTGCACTGGTGAAAGAGCTCCTAGCCATGGGAGCACAACCCCTCAGGCAGTAGATGAGCTTTCTACACATCCAGTGAGATCAAAACCTAAAAAACCTAAACTCAACAATGTCATAAGAATCACCCTACAAAGACAAACTAACTTCCAGCTACTCTTTGTCAAAGGGATATGGAATATTTTTCACAGAATGCATCACACAGACTTCCACCTCATCTTCTCAGTCAGAGACTTGGTAGGAACCAGGAGAGTCTGCCTCATGTTTTCACTTATTACAAAGCATTTTCTGTGCCTCAATATTTAGTAACACTTCAGTTCCCTTGACTGAGGCACTGATCAATCCTGATAATGTGATAAGGTATTCCCTGCTAAAAATTCCTCCTCAAATCCCCCCACACTCTGTGATTAGAAATGGCTTTTGCACCATGTTCTAGGACCACAGGACAATCACCACCAAAAAGGCTTTCTTGCTTCTTCCCCATTGCAAGCCTCATCATGTTCTTTAAGCAGGCTGGCTGCCTTACTCACCAGCCATGCCTTCCCATATTATACTTCTGAAGGGATTAGTTATAAATGACTGTTTAGGTAAAAACTTAAATTTGTGAAAGAAATGAGGCAACCCTTAAGGTGACCTCTCAATCCAAATGTTTTCCTTATGTCCAGCTTTTGTTACCTTTCAGTCAAGTCCAAGGAGAGCAGGGGGACAATGCCCATCCAGCCACACCTCTAAGCAGTACACAGTACAGGATGAGGCATCACAAATCTGTAACCAAGCTTTGCATTCATAATGCATTAAGACAACTAGTGGTAGATTTATAGCTCCACTAAACCAGAATGCTGCCCCAAGAACCATCCCACATATCTTTCGAGATACTTAAATCAACAAGCCCCTTGGAGGAAAAAAGGGAAAGAAAAAAATATTTGCAATCCAGAAGCAAACTCTGGAGTGAATCTGCCAACGGCTGCGGCCACTCGATTTGTCCCAAAGGCAAGGGACAGCATTGGAAAAAGCAGGTTCTCCCTCTCTAGCCCAGATCCAGAGAAACCACCTGCTTAAGTGCTGGTCTCAAGTTCCAAACAAGCTGAAAATATATACGTGTGAATGAAGCTTTTCTTAGGGTTGGACAGCAACAACAGATTCAGTGTCTCCCTGTTTTCCTGAAGATGACAGAAGGAGTATGATGGCTCTCAAGGTTTATTTTTCTTCAGGAATGTAAAACAGCCCACAGGTAGGGCTATTTCAGAATCTGTGGAATTCACAGTGAACCACAGGGCTGTGACGTTCACAGTCTGCCCTAGCAAACATGCTGCATGACAAGGCCATTAACTAATGGAAGAAGAGGAGCTCTAAACAAAAGCCCAGCAGACAGCACAGGCTCTGGCAGGAGTCTAATCTTGGCTCTAGAGCAGTAACACTCACTGATTGTGCCAGGAAGGTATTGTAACGTGCATTTTAGCAAGACTCGAAGTAAGCCGTTAATACAAAAATGTAGTTTCCAAATAAAAGGTTAAATAAAACCTTGCGCAGCATCTCCCCAAGCAGCAGGCACATGCTGTGACAAAGGAGGAGGGGTTACGTAGTGGCCACTGCTGGAGGATGACTACTTTTTGGATGGCATCACTACTGTGTGCAAGTTGTCAAAGACATGCCCCTGCAAGGGACAGACAACCCAGTCTGGCCACGCTCACAGGCAGGTGCTCACTTGCTCCTATGACTTTCACTATCAAAGAGAATTTCGAGATGCCGCAGGCACTTACTGCACAAGTGACTCCTCCTGGCAAAGGCTGCAGAGATTCCCGCTGGAATCATCCGCAGGCTCATTATTACATGAGAAGGAAGCTTGTGAGCTGCCAATTTCTAGTGACACCTTTGCCCTCATTTGGCTGCTTTACTGCCATGTGCCAGGTGTTCAGGGAAGTGAGCCCCAGCAAGCAAGAGCGCTCCTTCTGAATCACTAATGATAGGTAAGAAACCACCCTGGAATTGGGCTCAGCACCAGGATGAGATGGCTGGTTTGCATATCTGGAGCTTGTAAATTCCTGTTTGTTTCAGGAAGCATCTATTCTCCACTCAATAAGAAACTTTCAGCTTTTGACTGTTATTTTAAGGAGAGCAATATATGACCAAACCTCCCTACCTCTATAATTCCACTGGTACTTCGAGTATTCAGGAAGAACTTCTGTCACCAAAAGACAAAGGGTGATGCAGGAGAGTACAAGTAGTGGGAAGCAGCAGGGTGGATCACGATACATATAGGTAATGTCTCCCGGCGAAAAGAACAGTCCAGGAGAAAGTGCAACTGTTCTGAGTGACTGTACACGAGTAATCCCTCTCTGGGAATGCACTGGCAGCATTAACTTCATCAGTGAAGGGGTGCCTGGAAGTGTCAGCAGGCTCTTGCAGCAATAATTCCAAGTCAGCACTGCCAGACCAGTCCCCACAGACGCACGAACAGCTCACATCTGTGACCCTTCTGCAATAACCATGAGTTCATGCAACTGCAGGCTGTGGGACTCCTCCAACTCACTTCCCCTCCACTTGTACGCTGACATCGTAGGTCAGCATGGTGCAATACTCCCCTCTACTAACCATGTCACCTCTCTCCATCCCACACTCCTTTTAGCTGCAACCAGTTCAACTATTTTCTCCTTCGGTTTATTCTAATGCTTGTCAAATGACTGAAATCAGATTACCAGGGTTTTAGTTGCTCAGATTCACTCACCCTTCTCCTTCTTAAAGGCAGATCTACACTCTCTGGTGACACAGTACTGCTGTAACTTCCTACAACACTTGTCATTTGGAGTGCCAGCCAGAACTCTGTGATGGAGACTACTTTTGTTTTGCTGTGGACAATGAATACTTAGACAAACCTGTCCTTTTTCTAGATTAATGTTTTCTCTCAAGTTTTTTCTTGCTTCCAGATACTTCTTTTTTTACTGTGAAATAAAAAACAGTTGAGCTTTTACTTTTTCTTTGGTCCACATTCCAATGCTTCAGTTTTTGGATATAATGCCTCCCAGTGCATCACACGGTTCTCTGGGAAGTCATTACACCAGACTGTGTAGTACATTAAAACCCCCTGCCTCACCATTCTGTTGGTGCTTCTGTATCACATTGATTTTTTTTCCTTATAACATCTCCTGAAAATGCTGCTTTCTACATAGCACTCATCCCTTCCTCAGTATGCAAGTGCTGCCAAAAGACTAACATAACACAGAGCAAATCCCTCTCAGCTGCAGGGAGAATAAGCTTATCTGACCACTGACCCAGCAATAAATAGCCATTCACCTTTCATTTACTCTTTTTCAGATAAACTCCCTTTGATTCCACTTACTCAAGAGACTACTAAGCAAGGACCCTAGCACCTGGCCCAGAATCTCTGGTCAAGCATGTCCACGCAGCTCCAGGTGTCCGAAGGAATTTAGGAAGTCTCACACCCACCCACCTGTGGCTGTACCATGGATACATGCAGTTGTCATCAACAGTCATAGGCAAAGGAAACATCAGAGGGCAGAGATCAGACCATTTTTTTGAGGAATGTGTCCACTTCCACAGAAGTTGTGTTCTTTAGCATGATGCTTCCATTTTCTTTTTCTCTGTCTTGAGTCAGACTCCTGACTGTAACCACTGATTTGCGGTAGGGATGAAGTCTTGCAGAGGGACATGTCATGTAAGGAAGAAGCAACAGTGGCACACAGAGCTCTCAGGTCCAGCAAGTGCCTCTAGATGAACCCAGAATAGGAAGAAGCTCCCTTTTCTCTAGAAAATCAGCTGAGAGAAACAAACTCTCAACAGAGAGCACTGGGCAGGCATTTGGCATTCTGAACTTAACACACTGATAAAAATACTAACACTCACTTCCAGAACAGATGCCTACGTGCTATTCCCATAGCACTGTTCGTTCTCCATCGGGTTATTTCTAAGAGGTAGCACTTTCTGGATCAGTGTCCTCCAGAAAAAGTAGCTGTGCCAGCCACCTGTTGCAGCTAAAGCCAGTGACAGCAAGATCTCAGCCTCAGATAGAGAGAGATCTGACTAGAGAGCACAAGACAGATGTTTTCCAGTCACCTAGGCTGTATCCTAAAGTATCCTAAACTCGGCAACCTCAAAATTCAGCAGATTCTCTTTGGGAACTTGTGCAGACCAGATAGGGTGTCAAAGGATTGAAAGATGGACAAAGCAGTGCCTAGCCTTAAGAAGGCAAAAAAGGGAAGAGAGTTCATTTATCATTTCAACTCCCAGAATAGCAGGATTAATTATTTGTAAGCACCTGAAAAAAATAACAAAGACTGAGTAGTGACTCATGTGAATTTGTCAAGAGCAAAATATTTTTTTAAAAAGTTCTTTATACAGAAGAAAAATTATCATTGAGGAGAAGCGAGACGCAAACTAGTATTCGGTAAAGCTTCTGACAGATCACTTTCACAAACATGCCAGAAATGTTATTAACAATATTACTGGGATAGAAGTTCAGAAGAGGCCAAAAAACTATCCATGAGGAGTTCTTAGTAGGCTCACTGTAGAAATGGAAGGATGTTATTACTTTGGGGTCTGCCTAGGAACCAACTTTGTTTAGTGTTTTCATTTTGAACCTGGATGATGGAGTAAAAAGTATGTTTATTAAATTGTAGAGAACATGAATCTGGAAAGAATGGCAGGTATGCTGGGAAGCTCTGCCAAAGGAACTTGGCAAACTGGAGAAGTGTTCTGGAAGAAGGAATGGGTAGGGACAAGTGCACAGTACTGCTCTCTGACAGGAGGAGCCAACAGCATAAGCACAGGGTGTGGAACTGGAGAGGTGGAATTCTTCCTGAGACCTGGAGTCTCAAGGAACCCAACACTCATCTTCGGTTCCATGTCACTCTGGAAAAGGCCATCTAAACAGCAAATGTATAAAGAATGAGAACTGTGAGGCTCATGAAGAAGCTCTTTGCTCCTCTCTTTTTGCTGTAATCTGTACATTTTTGGGCACTGCTCTTCAAAAAAAGATGAATTGACTGCAGGCATTCAAAAGAGCAACAGGAATTAAGAGATCTGGAAAGCATCACCTAAAAGAACTGAAAAAACGAGTAGTGTTTATTCTGAAAAAATGAAGGATAAGGAGCCAATCACAAGAGCACTGAACTAACATGCAATGGAAGAAGCTCGAGTTCCTTCTACTCTCTGCCAAACTGGGCAGTAAAGCACTCTGTTAAAATAACTGCAATCACTCTTCCCAGTCTTCTAGCAAGTTTTAACAGACAATTTGCTAAATCTTTCTGAGAGCAGGGTATACCACATTAGAATCTAGTGATGACCACCTGAGTGCAGGCATCAGGTGGAAATTCAATTTGTTGTCAAGTAAACCAACCCATCCGTTGAACTTCAAGCTAAACACTAGGAGTCCCTGCAACTGCATTCAGGTTGCAGGGCACTGACACTGCCAGGGCTTTTCCTTCCACCAAATAAGAAAGAAGAGCCTGGCATAAAGCAAAGAAAATGACTTTTGACTCAATTATTCATGTTACAAAAGCCCACTTGTGCTTGCCCAGAGGCTGACAGGTAACTTAATCTGTCTGGTACCAGGAAAATAATTGCAAGTTCGTGCCAGTGTGAGACAAAACCAAAGTATGAGCCCCGAAGGCCATCTCTGTAACAACTGTATATATTCCCAGACTGTTTCATTCTGTATGTGGTGAGCTGCCAACCTCCTCTCTCTGTCTTTAAATATACAACATAATACGACATCCTTTGAATGCTAATCCATTTGTCTTGTTATTTGGTAAAAAGCCATTAAGTAACATTTGAAAACAGATATATAAGATTTGTAAAACAAGAACTATACCCAAACAGAGGGCATTTATTCTGGATATCATGGCAATAGACAAAGACAAATCATCCACTAAATGAGAAGGCATTGACCACAATCTGATTCCATTTAGGAGGGTAAATTACAGAGAACAATCCTGACTATTACCAAGTCCATGGTACTTCAGAAGGATGCCAGTGCAAGTGATGGGGCAAAATATTTTCATGGGGAAAGCAATGTATTCATCATACCAGTGTTTTAAAACTAGACTTAATACCGTTGTTCTGGATGATACATTAATCAGACACAAATCATGAATCTCAGTAACACAGCAAAAATGTAATGGCTTGTGCTATTCAGGTGGTCACATTAAGTCTCACTGTAGCCTTTTCAACAAATTGTACCACTGCTGTCTTCTCATCCTCTCCCACGTCATCACATCCTTGTCCCCAAACTCACACTACTTCCCCTTGCCATTGCTCTTTTCCTTCTTCTGCTCTTATATCCTAAGAGTCCATAAAATCCATGCAAAGCTTGGTCTTTTTAAACACTCTTCAAAATAAATAAAAATTAAATTAATCGTTCATTGTACACACTAACATAATCTTGAATGAAAAGCTCATCTGTGATGCAAGGACAGATTATGAGCGAGATGTCTCTATAAAAACATATTTAATTAGAGCTGAAGTTCATGGAGGTAAAAAAAGTCTTCACTTAAATGCAGCAGGACATACAGAGGAACTCTCCTCAGACCAAAATGTGGCAAATATGATGCCGATACCACGTCTGCTCACCACTACTAATTAGGTGACCTTCACAGTTTCAGCTGAGAGTGTTCTTACCACTTTCTCCTTGTAAACAATGTATTTCAGCCACTTGAAATCCTGCCATTTGAATCCTGCCAGAACAAACAGGGAATCCTTCTCATACTGCTCCATTTTCTGGATTGCACCTTCAGGATATGTGATCCGGAGTGTTGTCTTGCCACCCACATCTTTTTCAAAGCCCTTCACCGGAGCCGAGTTCAGCCTGCAGGGCAACCAGAAAAGACACTGTCATGGATCCCCACTTACACTTGTGTGTGTTGATGACACAGCAACCATTGCAGGGCAAGAGCTCCCTGTAGCAGCTGTTAGAGCAGCAAATGTTACCTCTTCCAGTTCTTCACTACAAACATTTATGAAGTTTTATACCAACTGTGACAACAGTTTAATTAAAAGCTATTTAAATTATATCATTGAATATAATGCAAATGTTTCTGCATATCCACTCTAGTGATTTAAATTGAATTGGAAGCTTTGGAAAAGGGAACTGAAAAATATTGTCCTTGCAAATTTAAGAGTTACAAACTGGCATTAATATTTTTAACATCCCATTGCTCCTGTGATGTGTTATTTGGATTCTGCAAGACTGTGCTGAAAGAGATGATTCAGCTCCACAGCACGTTAAAAGAGCTGAATCTGGTCTCATGCTCCAACCCCAGCCCAGGGCTTACATTGCTCAGCTTACCTGTAGTGAGGCTGTTTAGGGAAATAATTATCAAAAAAATCCAGAGGAACAATCTCCACCTGGTTTACTTCCCCAAACTGGCCCATCTGGAGAGTGAGCTGTCCTGCAATAGCAGCACAGAGGAGGAGGAGGTTGGGCTGCACAGCTGGTACAGTGCCCAGCAACACCATAGTCTCACTGACTTCAAAGAGTTTCTGCTATGGAAGTGCATCCCACTCCGAAAACACATGAGCAGACAAACACCTTTGCTCTCGGGCACACTGATTTCTAAGGGAGTGCTATGTATTTAGCTGTGCTTTTGTTAAAAGATTTCTCAGGAACAAAGTTTTTTCTCCTGGAAAAACAAACAGCAACAATGACGTTCATGACATTCAAGTTAGTTAGAACTTCTATTCAAAACTAGAAACCCAAAAATGAGGAAATTTCAAGTAACTTGGAACACAAATCTTGCTGACATCAAACAGCAGCCCTGATGGAACAGCATTGCCTGCTTGAATTATTGCAGCATACTTGACTTGGTGTGGTTCAATATACTGGAAAGTGCTTATGGACTGCAAATTTTGCCGTGTAGGAATGTTAATGAGAATCTGGATTTGTCTTTTTCAGCCTGGGTAAGCATTTTACATTGGAAACTTTTTAGTAGAAGAAAATCTCTTTAAAAAATCTGAAATTATATTCAAATTTTAGAGGAATAAAGTCCTATGCATTTTTAGTAAAAATACTTAATTTATCATTAGGAATAAAATACTGAAGGGAAAGCAACTTCAGAATCAGCACCACCACAATTCATACAGCAGATGAAGTCTTCTTCCATGGTTTATAAACCCTCACTTTGTAGCCTGACTATGAGGTAACTAGACCTGACTACCCGCAGTAACAGTGCTCCCAGCAAGACTGATCACTTGCTTTTCCTCTGTTGCTGACAGCAGGTTCACATATCACCCCCTTTTCCTATGGGGATAATTTAAACTTTAAGGCATTGTGTCTCTTTGGGGTAGATGACCTTACATAAACACAACAGAGACAAGCACTACAATGCAAAGAAAGCTACATATGTTACATGCTTTCTTGAAGTTGAGGAGGTGTCTGCAGTCATTTCAAATGCCAATGTGCAGCTCTTCAGCAGGGTTTGCCCCATCCCCAGCGTCTCGGTTCACTGTCTTGCTGCTTGCTTTGTTAATGCTCCCAAAACTCAGGACCCCCTACTGTGCATCTAGACAAGAAACAAAACAAACCATTTCCCCAAGTAAAACTAACTCAGATCTCCAGCAAAGGGCTGGAGTGTGAGGTGGTGATAGAATCGCAGTGATGGAGTCCTGGAAAGAGCCAGCACTGTCAGCCCCAGGGGCAGTGCCCCGAGGGCGGGGTAGGCAATGAAGCAGGAAAAGTTCTGGCAGCCACAGCCTCGGTTAATGAAGGTGTATATGACACAGCTCAAATCCCTTCTCAGGCAAGACACACTTCTAAATCTTGAAAAGCCTCAGTGATGATGTCAGGCCTCCTTGTACTGTCCATGCCCCAGTTTTCTCAAGCAAGATGTTTCAGAGTGTTTTTCTGTCTATGTCTGCTGATGACATAGGGAGCTTAGAGGCACTAACTCCTAACCTTGGCACCATGAAGACCTTATCACTAACTTAATCATCAGGTGACTCTCCACCTTGTTCCAATCAGGAGTTTCTGATACTTGTTTTTGCCATGCCCGCAAGCAGGTAAATTTCAGAGTACTGATGACTGACTGCTGCAAGCAGCTCCTGCCAGGGTAACAGTGTTACAGCTGGGAAAAACATTTGCACTGAAATCTGATAATATCTAGTCAAAGAAAAACAGTAACTAACTCATGCCAGGCTGTTTTAGAACTGACAAAACTGATGGGACTATGTTTACCACTGGAACACAATTTCTTCCTGCAACTGGCAATTCTCACATGGGCATCAAAAATCTCCACAGCCGTGCAACCCATGAAAAAAGATGCTATAATACAGGGACTTCCACAGCTTCCATAGGAGTAAAGCGAGCAGTTGGATACACATCCAAGCACCTGGCTTCATTTAACCTTTACAGTTGACTTCTCTCTCCTTTATCCATCCCGCAAACAGCGCAGGTGCTCAGCTGCCCTCTTATCCCCCCAGCTTGCAAACTGACTTAGATTTACTGATGTAGAGAGAAAAAGTTGAACTTTTCATTTAGAAATTAAATAGTGGGCTTTCTGATGTAAATCTTAGTGGGTGGCTGAGTCCAGATGGATTGAAACCATTCTTTTGCTACTTTTTGAACATTCTGAACCCCCAAAAAGAATATAACTGCATTTTAATTCAGCTCAAATAGCTACAAGTCACCAGACTATGACGAGTAGTAAGAGGTCTTTGCTAACAACTGATACTGTGATGAACTAGGAAAAGAATTGTAAAAATTTTGCCCTGTTCTGAACAGACATCCCTATGTCTAGCATGCAGATGGAGAACCAAGGAACCATTCACAGGGACAAAAGACTGAAAGGGAATTTCTTGGTATTTTTGTCCAGAGTTAGAGGATATTTATTACTCTCTATGTTCTATTTTTTCCTCACGTGCCCATTACTGGCACATGGGAGAGAATGGAGACTATGCTAAATGATACCTGCCTTAAATTCTTCTACTAATCCCTTTCTTTCTTCCACCTTAGCTAAGAATTTGCTATTTGCCACCATGTCTCACAGTTCACTGAAGTTGAGAGAAATTATATTAGATACGCTTCCTTTAATGTGAAATCAGTTATCTTACTAAGATAAAAAATAGCAACTTAGACTATGTTAAACCAGTTTTTATAAACTTAAGCTGCAGTTTATCCCACTTTTCCTACTTACCATTGTTACTCATGATTCAAAACCTGCTGGAAAGCTCTGCATTTTTTTCCAAGTCAGACTAATGGGTCTGTAGCTCCCTAGAGTACATCCCCCTCTCCCTCCTACACACACTCTCTCTCTCACTCTCCATTAGTACAGGTATTATGTTTGTTAATCTCCAGTCACCCAGAACGCCTCCCTGACTTGACAGATTTATTACTAAGAGTTATGACTAGACCTGTGATTTCACATATCAGCACGTTTTTTCAAGCATTTTGAGATGGCGATGATCCAGGTCTCAGCAAAAGCAAGAAGTCCTAACTTTGCCTGTGGTCCTTTCCACTCCCACGCCACTCTGCTTCTGCTTCCTTATTCAAATCGTCATCTGCACTGAACAGAGGCAAAGTATTCCCAGTTTCTAAGATGCACTTATAGGAGCTTAATCACTACTGGGTCCTCAGTCATAGAGGCTTCCTGCTTCCTAACATCCTATGCTGCATCATTCTTAGTCCTTCCCATACTAACTGGTAAGTGTAGTTCCTCGGCAATGCTACGCAAGTATGATCGACACTACTTCCCTGAGGTGGCTAGGGGATATGTCTGGGAGCAGATCCAGCAGTGTCAGTTACTGCTTCACCACCTAAGGCCATCACAAAAGCCGCAGCTTTTAGAAAGGAGCTGTGAAGCGAAGGTGGAAGCGGGATTGTACGAGACACCACATTCCCAAACAGCTGTGGAAAATGGAATGCTTGAGGAGTGCCTTTACCCTTTGATGTGATCATCATTTATAACAGAAATATATATACGCTCTTGTCTTTTCTTCCCCTCCATCTAAGTTGATGTTTCCATACAAATAGATGCTGTCACTAGTACAGGTTAAAGTTTGCCTGCGTAGCATGTGAACTGAAGCAGTAACTGAATATATGACAAGAAAACTGTAATGCCAGAGACTCACCTGACAACAACATCATAGTCATCAATTTTTAACCCCAACGACTTATTTGCAAGTACTCCACCATTTCCCACAATAATACACCGCCGGCAGCTGAGACTGTGGAAGAAACAGAGGAAAGAGGTGATTTTTGTAACATAAATTTGAACACAACAGAGCCACACAGATTTAGTTTGCACACATCTGAGAACTACAGGAAACCCTTGTAAATATTAAGAATTACGTGGGGGACAGAGATACACTTGATCCCCAGCTCACCTGATCATGCCCAGGCATTACATGTGATAAACTGCTTTCAACACCTCACACCACGTGTGGCCTAACAAGATGAGCTGTCAGGACAAGCAGCTCTTCTTCCCCCACACCCCTGGAATGATGGGCTTGAATCAAACCCATCTGTTTACTTAAACCTTCTCATCATTCATTCAGCACTGAAATAACAATAAACCAAAGGCTTAGTGAGGAAGTCTTCTCTCCAAGCAATTTTATGAGTGCAGGCAGATCTTGCCAGGTTATCTGGGGTGCACTCACCTTGGTAAGAGAAAAATTGCTGCTGTTATCATGAGAGTTTAAGAGACAAAAAAAAAAAACACTAAAAGGAGAGAAAAAAGACCTCCACACACACTCCTGTCCAGTAGGAAACATATATGGAGACACAATAGGTGAGGAAAGGGAAGGAAAATAACCTTAATTAAGAAGAAAAGGAAACAGGAAAGAGAAGGAGAACAGTTTCTTGTGGAACCCCAAGTCACGAGAACTCTCTGCAGCAGATGTTAAAAAGTGATTTTGTTTTGAAGACAGAGAAAGGACTTCTTTCCAGCCATCTAATCCCAAACGCAGCTGGCTCTTCTGGCAGCGTGCCTCTGTCTCTGGTAGTTCACTGAAGGAATACGTGTCTGCAGAGCCTTTTTCGGAAAGGGTCCAAGGCAGTCAGTTGTTTGGAGCAGATCTCTGGGCTAAGCAGCCTTCCTAGTTCCAGGCAAAGTCAACTGGTCTCTTCTAGGCTGTCCTCTCTGTGATAAGCCTAAAGAGCCAGCATGAGGAAAGCTCTACTTATGTGGGGTCCCTCTTTGCAGAGCAGGGCTGGAGTGCACTTAAAAGATTCAGATAAACCACTGAGGGTCACTCTGCTGACAGAGCCGTTAGCTGGAGACATGTGCAGAATTAACAGCACCAAAAAATGCTCAGGAACGGCTTCCTCTGCCCAGATACAATTTCACTGCATATCTGAGCCTTTCCAAAAGAAAAAATGTCCTCAAGCAGATGGACATATTAGCCCAGCACCTCTAAGGCCAAAGATATTCAAACCAAAATAGAGAAAGAATTTCAGAGATGATGGCACAGCAAAAAACCCACACAGTCCTGGCAATAAGTGGAAAGCAGATGCAAGATCTGGTTCAGGCAGTGTATCTTGACAAAGAGGGAAGGGAAGGAGTCAGCCCAAAGTACATCCAAACAAGTGACAAAGGTGGTTACAGCTTTGTCAAAGCCTTTAAGGAACAGGTGCTGCAGAAGAAAAACAAAGACAGTGCAGTTCTGGACAAATGACATTTCAGATGGAAATACACTCTTTTGATGGTTATGATAGGAAAGTCTGACATCTTAAACAATGGACTGCTGTGTGAAATAATGTAATTTCTCTTCTCAGTTGTCTCTCAACCATGACTTTTCTTAATTTTCTCTTTCGAAGAAGAATACCATGCCAAAATCCAAAGGCTGCAAGCTACTGACACTCCCCTCTATCCTTTTCCCACTTAAGTTAGGATGGTAGCTCTTACCAATTTTGAATTCGGATCTGCTTGTTTCATCCTAAAACCACTTAATCACATTCTTTGCTTCTCTGTTAAATTAAAGCACCATCTACTGCCTTTACCATTCAATTTGCTAGTTCATCTCAAAAAATATATCCTCTACATGGCAAGATTTCATTTCCACAAACCCTAAGTAACTCACATCAGTTATGCTGTCATTCTAGCTTTGTCCCACATCCTAATTTTCACAATTCTTCATGCAAAAATCAAGCTAATCAATTTACAATCATCTCTTTATCATCCCCCATATTTCTCCAAGAATGGCACAACATTTGCTCTTCTATCAAATATTCCAAGAAGGAATGTTAAAGAGAAAATGGTAATAACAAAAAGAATATTTTATTTAACTCCTTAAATACTCTTCAGTGCTCATCCACTTTGAAAGACATGTAACTGTCATTTAATATCCTTGCAGGTACTAATAAAAACTACATGCAGTATTTAATTTTTGCTGTAAAATGAGACAATATCATTCTATCTTCATCTCAAAAAATTAAGCAAATATTTTACCGAATGGTTCTGCCTTTACTCAACATAACTCGCAGGTTAATCACCTTTGCCCAGCTTCATTTCTGAGCCATTCTCATACCCTAATGGTCCTGACATATTTAAATGTGTTCTCCTTTTTCTTTAAGTCTGCAGATAAGATTTTTCATTAGTATCTTTCTGACCTAAAGTCTAATCTTTGATCTTCTAGCAGCTTAAATTTCTTTCAAAAGTACTCTGCCCACTGATGATGCCTGAGCATGGGAAACTTACACAGTTACTGCTGGCTCCAGGCAAGTTTCTGGCTGAAGAAATACACTGTGCAAGCAGCATCAGTTACAGCTCAATTGTTTCTCCACAAAGGAGTGTGCAAACACCTTTATGTTTATTTACATAGTACATCAAAGCGCCATTTGTTTTCCAGAAGAGCTCAAGGACTGAACACATTGGACACAGCCCAGGTTCCAGTTTGCTACCAGGGTGGTATGAAGGAGGGTCATGGACTTTCCACAACAGACAGACTTTCCCTAAAGCCCTAAGCTGGGAGCTGCAGCCAAATGTACAGACTCTTGACACAGATACTCCAAGGCTGAGTTCATCTACAACAAAATCAGGATTCACGCAGATTTTCTTGAACAATATAGCACTGTAAATACATGTTTGCATTGTAACAATTTCTATTTCCTCTTCCTCTCTTATCAAAGTGCTTTAGAGATTTGTCAGGGGAGAAAAACCACAAAGCCTTTCTTTACGCAACTTTGTAACTAAAGGCTTTGAGGAAAGATATAACAGAATAATTAAAAAATACATCTTTAGGGTAACTGCTGATTCGGGAGGCTTAGCATATTCTGGTTTGAACTGGCTGCTGCTACTTAAACGGGTGCTATCAACCTGAGCCAGAGGGTCACACACATCTCTCCTGCTCTGTCAAATTCCTTCCTCACTTATTCCATTTATATACTGAATTAGTAAAGACTATGTTATTTACAAGCTCAAACTTTCAGTTTTCTTTCGTTACCACCCGGAGGCAATACAAAAAAGTCAGTCAGGTTTTTATATTTATGTCTTTTCATAGGAAATTTATATGTCATCACCATGGAGATTTAACCCCCAAGTACATTGAAGTCCAGCCAGCAGAAAGGCCATGGAACTAGAAACCAAACCCTTATCCATTTGCAGAATGCGGGATAGGCCACTGGATGAGCCACTAAGGCAAGCAGTGAAAATGTCAACAATATAAATGAGTCCGGAGAAGTCAATGGAGGGCAAGAGAACTATGAAGTGTCAAAGACGAGGCCTACCAACATCTGTGTTATGGAGAAAGTACATGATAGCTCTGAAGGAAGAGGTCAGTGATTCTAGGGAAAGTCCCCTGTATCTCAAATCTTTTCCAAAAAAGCTCAGAGCTGAGCTGTAATGACCCTCCCTAACACCACTGCAGCTTTACCTACCCCCTGCTCTGGAGCAGAAGCAGGTTTCTGTTCAACACAAAGGTACCATAAGAAGGAGTCATGAAGAAAGCTAAGAAAGGAGGGCACCACTTACACTGTGTTACAAGCGTGAACTATAGCCTTTGCTCACATGCCCTCCAGCTGTTGCTAAGTTATAACACAATGGAGGGATTAGTTGAAGTGAGTTGGCAAAGCTGCTGTGGGACAATGAAAGGTGTATGCACACCCGAAGGATCACGTTTGTTGCATTTCAGCACCGTGTCAGTACATTGTGTCAGGAAAGGTGCATCAGGATGCCCTTTGGCACAGGAATATCAAAGCAGTAAGTTCATTTCCAGGGCTTATGAGAGGCAAGCGAACGTAACATCCCAAAGACCAACTTTGTGAAGGAGGACAGAAATGGAGAAGCTTGGGCAGGGCCAAGACCAAAGGCTTGGTGTAGATCCTCCACCACACAACTCTAATCCTCTCTTTCCTTCCTATGCTCTCACGCACTGCTCTGACCTCACCTTTCCTGCCTCTCCCTCTCTTCCCCTGGGAAAGCTGCCTTCAAGCGTATAGTTACATGAACTCTTGTTTCAATGAGCTGGGCAGTGCTCACCCTCCCCACCCGTCCCTGCCCTTTGCCTCTCCTTCTGCCGTTTCAGCTCTGTGCCCACACATTTCTTCAGTGGAAAGGGAGCTGTGGAACGACCTGAGTTAAGAAAAAACCCTGTAAACTGGAATAATTTCAACAACTCAGCTTGAAGTCCCTTTTCAAACAATATCAGCAGCACAAGAAGGGCAGCAACAAATAGCTTCTTAGACTGGCTTTGCCAACAGAGAAAATGTTGGTGTAACTCCATCTTGAAGAGAGGGTGAACCCGGAGCCTTTCCCCTGCTTCAAGACTCAGACCGCTAGACTTCTGAAAGCCTACAAGTGGAAGGGTTCACAAGATCTCCCAAGTCTGACACCTTGTACCTCACACACTTGAGCTGTGTCTCTTACCTAATTCTTCTGCAACAAGGCATTTTTTCAGCCTTTAATCATAGAACTAAGAATGGTTTGGGTTGGAAGGGACATTTCAAGGTCCCTTCAGTGAAGCCCTTCGCAGTTGCTCCAAAGTGAGCAAAGGGAGAGGTCTGGACTTTTTCCTTGACCAATGAGCAGTAAGGAAGTGAGCCAAACTTCAAGGCTCTGCTCCCAGCACACTGGAGCTGCCATGGAAAGGACCTGTTTGGCTCTGCTTTGAGCTTGAGTCAAGATGAGAAAGTAGCTAACCTTCTTTCATCAGTCTGTTCCATCAGCTCTTCTGGAATCCAAAATGGCAGATACCCATTGCAGCCAGCACTTGAATTCATTGACAACTATGGTGAGAAACATTTCTGGAACCATATCCAAGTTTCTATCCACGTCCTATTCACCAAGCAGGTTGACCAGAGCAGTACCAAAGCTCTCTCTCCTAATAACCCCTCTGTTGCAACTCCATCCACCTGCTCCTTTGGGGTCTCATTTTGTGGCTCGTTATCCCAAACCTTTCTTGTCTCTTTCTCTCATACACACTTCAGTTTTTATCTTTCCTAAGACTTGTTCACTTGCAAGTGCTTCGGGAGGTATTTGACTGTGAGGCATATGTACTACACAACCAACATCCACTGATTTGCATTTATTGCAACAATTCTCAAGAAAACAGTACTTCACCAATATATCTGTGTGTTTACAAACCACCAAACCTGGTTACTGTAATAGCACAGAAATACTGTTCCCTAGGTCTCATTTTTATTTGGTATTTAGGGGATTTTGCATACATTTCATGAGGCTTGAGTGTTAGGTCTTTCCTATATTTGCGCCAAACTTATTATGAAGAAAAGAAACCCAAAGTGAGCAGCTAGAGTGGTTAGATTTCAAAAACTCCTGAGAGATCACTTTAAAAAAACCTAAAGCATTCTTCTCCTCAAAAAACAAGCAGGCAGCAAGGGTCACAATTACATTAACCTTCAATGAAAGAATCTTCCACCTGCCCTCTGTCATTAACAGTAATTTCCCATTAGAAACCTTCTGAAAGAGTCTATATGTGGATTTTTCAACAGATTAAAATCTTAAATCTCCAAGAGAGCTGAGATAAACCCCAGATGGATGAGACTCAGTTGTGTGCAAAATCTCTAAAAAGGTCATTTGTAAAATGATTTTACCTTCTGGACATAATTTCTCAAATTAATCCAAAGTCTGAAGGCTAACTCTATCCGGCACTGCTGCGAGGCAAGGCAAACTTCAAAGAAACCTAAATTATCACATAGACTGTAAAAGACTAAGAATAAACTTTCACACAGAGAGTGACTCCCAACTCTAACTACAGCAGACAAGCTCTACGATCAACATGAAAGATGCAGAGACCTACGGAAAGGCTGAAAAAGCTTATGGACTTTGTCATAGATAAATGGGCAGAAGGGAAGCTGGGCCAGGAAATAAACCAAGTGTGTTCACAAAGAAGGAACTGTGTTGTTAGTCTGGGTTCAAGTACCACTGGAAAGAAGTAGTACCATAACTTTGAAAAGAGTCCAAACAAAAAAACTCCGATAGCTTCAGAAAAAGGATGACAGAAAAGCAAGGGCAGGAAAGACTAAAGGACTACCACTGGAAAGCTGGTTGTAAATGTGCCAGTGAGTTTCAGAAGCAATCTCCACAATAGGACTGAAGAATCAAGAGAGCTTCTTCTAAAGACATCAATTCAAGAACCACAGGGCCCAGGAGACTTCTATCCTGTGCATCTTGGCACAGGCTTGGCCAACACAACCACACATCCCTGCTTCGTGACTGAAGTATTAGTGAAAAGCACTGTCGAAAAAAGTCAGGCCCTTCTTTTGCTCTATAAATTTCTTGTTATCCTGTTACTTTGTCAGAAAGGCTGGAAATGAATAATGTGTTTATAGAAAATCTGCTATTTACTTATTTTTAAAAGGGGTAAGAGCATGTCTTGTAACAACATGAAACAAAAGATTCGGAAATAGTCACAAGGTAAATACTTTTTTCTACTTATGTTTGACTCAACAGAGGTCTCCAGAGTTTACAGATTTACTGGAAAGAGGACTCAGTTTCCAGCTCCTGATCTACCTACAAAATATAGCCAAAAATATTTGGCAAAAATAGCTGTCAAAAATGTCAAAATTTATTCAAGACATGTGGAAAAGAATAATTTCTACTCCTTCTACTCTTAAGGGTCTCATCTTACCTGTCAAGAGCTGGAGTTAGACGGTAATCTTTGGTTGCTGACAGGATGGCTTTGATCAGATTATCTGGAGAGAAAGGAAGAACACATTAGGAACAAGTTCTCACTCCTAATAAAAATAAAAACCAAAGTGATATAAAGCATCTGAAGCAGTTATTTAGAGGAATTAAAATAAGGCTCTCATTAGGAATAAACACTTTAACTTGCATATTCCTATTTTCTCTGGACAATGACCTTCACACATGGGCTGTAAAGACATGTTATGTGCCAACTGCCTTGAATGGAGAGTATGACAGGCAACGGGCACAGTTTATAGCAGTGATTTCATGCCACTGGCCTGAGGTGGCAGTTTCACAAACACTTCAGACATGGAAAGGCCAGTATCACTGTCAGTGCTTGCCTTTAGACAAGCTTTTATGCAGCTGAGTGGTGAATCAGACCCAGGAACAGAACCAGGTTAAAAGTGATGCTTTTTATGCTCCTGATTTACTTCCAGTTTAGGTTCAGTTCCTCAGTCTGGCTTTCTTTAAATAAACCATCAAAATTACTTAAAGAAATGCTCATGGAATCACAGCCTACAGACATCCAGTGAATGCTGAAGCAACCAGATGGTGGAAGTTATGCAAGCATAGACACACACACAAATTAAATACATTAAATTGCAGAAGCACAATGATTACACACAAATAATTCTATCAGCTATGGAAATTTTTGACTCTGCTTCCCTCTAGATTTTGGCATTTGTCTCTAATTTTTCCACCTCTCTCCCCTATAAAGGTCCAAACTCCTTTACCATAATCTGTCCAGGGTCAAGAAACAGCAATATTCTGGCTAGACTGGATTCACAAATGTACCAGTAACCAGAAGGTATGCACTGGGTTTAAGTCCATTGGCCTCCAAATCCTGACTCTAACTGTGGTCTTAAGCAGATGCCTAAGAGGACCATAAAACCAAGGCAAACAGACATATTATTTTCCTGAAATGCTCTTCTACCACTTAACTGTTTTTAAATCAAGGATTTCACATACAAAGTATCTGGCAGCCCACAGTGATTTCTCTTCCATGAGCTCAGAATCCTCCTCAATCCATACAGAGTTTCAGTCACTACCCTTTCCTAATTTTGAATGTTCTCTGAGCTTCATTTATACTGGAAAAACTTGTGAAGAATTAGTTGACTTCCACTTTGCTTGGGAGATTGTAAATGTCTATCATATCCTTCCCTTAAATACATCAGTCAACTAGTTCAGAAGTTCTTTGGAAACGACCAATCAAAATGAATAAATAAGTCTCACTTCTTTACAAAAGATTAAAAATGACATAGGAACATTAAGAAGATTGACATCAAGTGATTTTTACACTGAACTTAAACAGCTTTCCTGATACTGTGCAATCAGTACAGTTTGGGGATATTCTTTCAGATAAAGAGTTCTGTTCTTATTTACTGTGTTGTGTCCCTCCACAGAAACTACAAGACGAATGTGTGGGACCAACACACGAGCTCGAGGGCAGCCCATGTGCCAAACAGCTTTAAACCAACAAGCTGTTGAGACATGTGAGGCAGACAAACAAAGGTGATAAACAGAAAACTCAGCCAGTTACAATGAGATTTAGAGAAGTTTTAGAATATGGCATCCTGACAGCCCCTACCAACCATTACAAGCTGGGAAATGTGATTACTTTCAGGATATCGCATTTTGCAGTGGAGTAAAGGAAGAAGCAACTTATAAGGGTAAGAGCAAATTACTTTGATAGCAAAATAGTGGTGTGGTTTAATTTTCCTTCATATGAAGAATTTTTTTTGCTGCATAGGGAGCAGGCTCTCCCTCCAACAGGAATGCTATTTCACTAAATCTGCCATAAGAGCAGTAGGTTGCTGTGACCTCTAATGGCACCATGCCACAGTCCTCTCCTTGGCCTGTCTCATATGTTGACTTTTACTGGACAGTATACGTTACTGTCATTGTTTTCCCATACTTTCAGAAAAGAGATCAAAGGGTTGCATGTTAAGGGCTGCAACCTCCCATCTACCAAGCTTTTGTTGTGCCAGGTTTGCTCTATCACCCACAAGTTACACCCTGCACTACTCGGAGACCAACTGATAGATTATTTTAAAAAGCATGTCAAAAGAATACAGTTGAGTAATGCACTCAAATAATTCTGGTTTACTCATCCTGACGCTAATTAGTAATGTCTTCATAGTGAATGCTCAGGAATGAAATACAACTCACTTTAGGAGTGGATATGGCAGCATTTGAAATGGAGATGCTTCCCACTCCCACCATTCAGAGAGAGAACACAAACAAAACAGCAATACAGAACATTCAATACAGACTATGAATGGCCAAACAGGAGCTATCTCTTCAGCAGACCCCACAGTCCAACAACATATGGCATCCCAAAGGTTTGGAAGTTGCACAAATCACAGTGTTATCATTCGAAGCTGCTGAATCAAGCTCCATAAAAGACAAAGTACTTCACCACCAAGTGTCCACTCACAGCAGGAATGAAGGTGGCACCAAGTTCATGTAGTCTAGCTCCCTCATTGGAAGCTGGGAGCAGGAGCTACAAGCACTAACAGAAAAAGCCAGTGGCTGGAGCAGGGAAGAGACACTAGATCTTTCTGGATGAGTTGGAACTCTCCTTGAAAATGTTCACTGCATTGTTGCTGAGGTGGGCACTTGCATTTGGCAACAAGACCTCCTCCAGAAGGAGCTTCTCTATCTTCTTGGGGAAATGTTTGAAGGATCATCAGATGTTGCTGTGGCTGATCTGCAACCTTGCACAAGACCATGAAGGAATTATGAACAACAAGGAACCACTAGCAGGATCTTTCACCACAGCTTGGGCAAAGTAGAGAGTCACCTGAAATCACCACTGCAGACTACTATCACAGAAAAGAGACCTGAAGGACACAAAGCAGTGTTCGTCTCCAGATTATGACTAAAGAAAATTTGGAACTAGGAGCATTATGTAAAGTTAATTTTTCCAGGGTGAGAAAGTGAAAGGGTGATGAGCATAGTCCACCTCATACACCTATGTACTGATAATAATGTGTGCAAGTACACATAACAATTGCCACAAAGAAAAACTCTTTTCCTGGCTCACAGAACAGGGTTTGTGCACAGCCAGCAGCTAAATAAGGATCTGTGAAGGACTAAAAGAAACTTTGCAAGGATAAAAGAAAGGACAAGTCTTCTAGACATGAGCCACAGCCTGAAACCAGTGTATACACAACATGGTCAGTACCCCCATGATCTAGGCAATAACTGATACATTTTCATGCAGTGGCTTCTGGAGAGATTCAAAAAAACCCTCTTCTACACAACAGTGGCAGAAAAGTTTCAGCTACTTTTGTTCAACAGAGAAAAATCAGCAAATCAGACAGGCATTCATGTCTCAGCACCATATGCCCAGAAACACAAACCATGGAGAGCACAGGATTCCCAGGCCAGCTGGGACCATGCAGAGCCACGCATGGAGGGGCACACATCACAGGGGCAGCTCACTGGCAGCCCATTTTTTATTTGTGCTAGCTCCAAACATTCACATCAGAAAGAGCAAATTGTAATCCACTGGTTCTGCTTTACTTGAAACCATTCATACAGCAGGCATAAGAACACACTGTACATACATATGTTATACATAGGGAGAAGCATTTGTGCTGTTTAATTCTAAGTGAAGTATTAGCCAAGTGAACGTATTGCAACAGTAAAAATACATGGCTTTTATACAGCTCCTTCAAGCCAAAGGCTGTAAGGTGATACATACAGATGCACACGTGAACACAACTGCCTATTCCTGAATTCACATTCTTGGTTCTCCACCTATTCACATTTTTGAAAGCAGTAAGTCTTTATACTCTGAGCAAATCAAACTTGCTGAAGGTCATGAAGCAAGTAAGTGACATAACTAAGAACAGAATAAGGCCTTTGGGTCCAAATAAGGAGCCCTCTGCAAAGGCTCTCATCTTTGGACAGCCCACATACTTATATGTTCTTCACATGGGTCTGCTACCACCCTTTCAAGACAAATCAATGGAAATTAACACCAATATCCAGCATTTTTACCCTCACTTTCTCTCATTAGTAAATAATGAACAAGGCAAGGAATCTACTGTAAGTTTTCTGCAGTCATAGCTTGCTTATTATATTTTTTTCTTGTCATAGAGAACTTAGATCACTGGGGAGAGTGGGAGATTATTTAACCCATTCATCTATCAATCATTACACATACACTATTACTATAAAAACAAAGAAACTCCTGCACATTTTTCCTCCCCTCTAGAGGAGGAGTTGATTACATTTATCTAAGAATCCTGAGTTATCTTGACATATTCTATCAACTTTGCCTTATATCATCAGAAGATTCAAAAGCCAGCCCAGGACTGCATGATTTCTCTGAACCCAAGTACATCTTGACTTCAGGTTGACCCTGAACCTTTCAGACATTTGCAAAAACTAAAAGTAAATAGTTAGAAATTAGGCAGGCACTGACCACACAGTGAGAATCAGCCTAAGTCTCAATTCTAGCCTTTTTCTCTCTTATTTATGTGAAGGAGTGGAAGAGACCTTCACTGTAAATGTCAACAACACTTAAAATTGTTGTTTCTAGTGCACAAGCTTCTTGCTTGTATCATTAAAAAAAGATGGGAGACCTTTCCACACCACAAGGCATCTTGCAGGCTCTCGCCTTGAAAGTAGGCACGTTGGGATGCTCATGCACTCTCAAGTGGCCAAGAGAAGAGGCTGTGATGTTTCAAGCTGTCTATACCAGCCATCTTCCTCAAGAACTGGTAAGTGTACACGCCCTCAGTGCCAGCAGTAAGTATCTGTATGCTGTGCATTAGGGTCAGGGAACACTGTGCTGCTGCAGTTCTGTTTGTTTGCCCTGTGAGCCACAGCCAGTGCCCATCTCCACAGGTGGTCACCCAGCTGCCCCTCCTCCAGCCAGCACTTCTGCAGGGTACTGAGCATCAGCTTCAGCTTTTGGGAATAGACTGACTAGAGTGAGGTTGATTGACATTCTTAAAGCATACCAGAGACTCTGCACGTGGGTCCCTTGTCCCACGATAACAGAATGTGACATGTGTGCCAGCTTTATGGGGAGAGTAAATTAAATGCTACCAATGCTATGGATTAAACAAATAGCAGTATTTACAAACATGCTGTAAGCACAAGCCCAGTGCATACCCCTTTCTTTCATATACTACCTGAAAGTTCAGCTCTGTATAAAGTTAATTTTTTCCTTAGGATCTCACTCCATATGGGAGCTGAGGAATGATGCTTTACAGAAGGATCTTTTTTGTTCATCTTTTGATGAATGATCTTTACAGCAAGTTAAAGAAAACGATCCTGCAATTCTACTCAGCTCTAGTGAGGCTGTAACTGGAGTGCTGTATCCAGTTCTGAGCTTCTCAGCTCAAGGGAGACACAGAGCTCCTGTGGGGCTACGAAGATGACTTAGGAACTGGAGTGTCTCTCTTATGAGGAAAGGCTGAGAGAGCTGGGCCTGTTCAGCCTCCAGAAGTAACAAGCAGTTCAAGAAGCTACAAAGACTTCCAGAACGTAGCAGTAAATTGCAAACACATGAACTGGCTCTCAAAGCCAGCTACAAACGAAGTAATTGTCCCCAAATAAAAACTTGAGTGTAAATATGAGAGAGTAGCTTCTTGAGGTCATTAGCTGTACCAGATTTAGGTGGTTTACATGAGATAACACTTTACTAACAACAGGACTTAAAACTGCCACTCCTCCAAATATCCCAGTAATTCCATTGATAATTTTTAGTGGCATTAAGACAAGAGGTACATAGTGTTTCATAGGCTCAGAACATAAAGCAAGGGGAAAAAACAACTGAATATACCCTCTCTAACAATTTTAGAAGAACCTGGCATGCGTTAAATGTAAGCCCAGAAATCCCTTAAGGCCTTTTTTTATAACAAGATATAAATAAAATACATAACATTTGGACTCTTCATTTACATCGTCATTTTGGAGCCTTCAGGGATTTTTTTTCAAGCTTTTCTTCAAAACCAAGAGTTTATTTTTTCAGAATACAAGCTTAGTTCCCAACATAATCCCAGGGCTTGGAAAGTTGGAACATTAATTTAAAAAACAATAATGCCAAAAAGTGGGCAATGTTTTGCAATAACCACACATTAACCATTTTGATCCAAACTCAAGTTCAATGCACAGGAAGCAATAAAGCCTGTAGAAACAGACAATTCACGCCAAATAAAAACAGTCCTTGAAAGATTCCCAATCGGCTGGTTAAAGATGAGCAGGAAAATAAACACAGTTGTTACAGAGGGCTGTTATTCCCTTCATTGCTGCATTTTTGATGACCCTTCACAGATGGACAAGTAACGTCTTCAAGGTTGAAAAACTCAACAGCTACTACGATGATTCCTAATTCTTCTGACACTTGCAGAAGCCTGAAGAAAACAGCCAGAGAAGACCTGCTTTTCCCTCTAGGAAGCAAAAGAAGGTAAAAACATCCATGTCTCAATGGCACTTCAAGTGAAGAATTCCAATATGGAGTCACCCAATTAATTATCAACTTAAGGTCTAAGTCTCCCTGGGCACATTTCCCTTCTCAGTAGGTTAGGAAAAATACTATTCTTTAGGGACACTCAACAGCAAAACAGCAGTTTTAATTGAAAGAAGAGACGGCACTGGAGGGTTGTACTTTTACCAGGAGAGCTCAAGAATGGCAGTTAATTTAACTTCAAAATTCACAATATAACTTCCCTTTAGAGGCTTTATTCAGTAATGAAAAGCTGATCCTCTGCATCTTCTGAAACTCTTTCTTTCTCCTTCAAATCTCTCAGTTAATTTCTTGAGGCTATAAAATCAGCTAAATTCCCTGGGGAAACAGCAACATTTTTATATCTATATTCCCACATGACAATGGCAACTATTACCAATTTTGGTCAAATGAAAAGTTCTAGTGGAAATTAGTTCAGAAATCTGCCTCAAACTCAGGAAGAAACAATGATCTTGTGTTAATACCTACAATGAACAGAACTAATAGCTGTACGTGCTTGTGCCTCTTGCTTATTTGTTAGAGGTAGAACACACAAAGGACAAAAAAATTGCTCGTAGTAGGAAAATCATCTGCACAACAGAACACCACTAACCAAATAAGGGCAAGACAGGAGAATTAAAGCAGAAGAGAAACACCTCATTCAGACCCAGTCAAATGTAGGGAAGATGTCTGCATGTGGTACTCCAGTCTCTATAAAGAACAAGAAGAGTAGGTTGGAAAAGACCTACTTTTCTGACAGTTTTTCTTTGAGTCAGCTGTAAATTTCAATTGTCATGTCCAACTGAATAGGTTTTCTCAGAGATAAAGTATTGCTCATGCCAAGAAAGTCGATGTGAAAGAAAAAGCTATGCAAGAAAAGAACATGCATGAAAAGAGAGTAGATTTTCTCCCAATAACACTGTGATAAGCCAACTTTTGCACGCCTGAAAACTCAACATTTTCACTGGAGATGAATGACCTGTGCCCCATGAGACTAGTGAAACCTCTGCTAAGCAGCAGTGAACCGTGGTTCTTCCCAGAAGTGCTAACACAGAAAACATCCAAATAAAACCAAGTACAAATACAAATAATCATTGCACAATACATCCATTAGCATTGATGATCTAGAGAAAGACTTAATTCCTTTATCACTAAATGTGTCACCAATCCTAGATGGCCCTCCTGTATCTGATGAAAATACAAACTCTCCTGGCCAGTAGTTCATACATTTGGTAAAACTGTAACACTTCAATCACGTTCTCAACATTCTGTTATCACCATAGGGAAGAAATTGCTTCCTAGATTCCCTGTGGGAGGGAAATTCTGTACATGGTGACAAGAGAATCACTCCCTAAGAAACAACTATTACCTTCAAAGACAAACTGATTCAGGGCCAACAAAGCAGCCTCTCTGCCTGAAACAATTCAGCAGGAACAAAGGTGGAAGTGAAGACCTATAATTACTGCTAAGCAGTGACACAATTACTGGTTAAATGCATGGAAGACATATTATACGGATCATGTCTGTTTACTTTTTCAGTGTATGCTGTGCCATATGTTTTCACTTAAGTTAAAAAAAAAAAACAAACTGCAGCAACTCTCCCGTCCTCATTACATGGAGAGGATGCCAGATACTAGCTACTCTTTCTTATGAAAGCCTTTTATATTCTTCAAACCACATGTACTGAGAAATTCTATTAATAGTCAGGTATTTCTCCAGTCTTGTTTGTTGCCCTTCTCCAAATAACTCTTTCCTTTTGCTTTAGCTACAGAGGTAAATTTGGGGAGGAGGCCCTCTGGGATTAATAATCTCACTAGCACCATAAACAATTTTTCCATTGCTTATTCATTGGCAAATTTAACCCTAAAAGCAGTGTACGTGCTGCAACTATGTGGACAGCATGTGCACATTCATTCCTCCATAATTACACTGATAGAAGCACTGCTAGAAAAGGGTGCAAATGCAAAAGAAGAAATTTCAATTTAATTTTTTTTTAAAATCTCCATTGCTGCAGTCTTCTTGCTCTTCACTGAAAGAAGTTGCAATAGCAGGCTTGTTGGGTGATGGGAAAGAAGAACTCTTCCAAGCAAATTAGATCCTCACAAATGGTGAAATATGGGAGGCACTCCAACATCTCAGTTAATGCCAAAACAATAGACTGGGACACTGGAGGGTGCCCAGCAGCCTGAGCTGTCCCCCACAGGACATTCTGACATTTATAGCTTTTAGAATTCCAACCTCTTGTTACAGTTTGACCTTCTTGACAACTCTTGTGAGTTGACCAATTTCATCGTGTTCCTCACTATGGCTATATACACACACATAAACAACTTGGCAGCAGGGCATGGGTCCACACTGTCCCACACAAGTCCATGCCATTAAAGTGTTAGTACAGTCCTAGATGTGTTCATCAGGGCCAACAAATATCCGCCTTTAAAATTCTCACGCGTTCACAGGCTAGCAGAGGTCAGTGACCTGTCTTGATAGGAAGCCTGGACATAGCCACTGTATTTTAGAGGGGGACAGGGAGTTAATCTGTTTGAACAACGAGCTCAACAGCCTTCAGGATCAAAGGACAATAATTTTATTTATTAACAGAGATGGAGTCATCATTTCCAAGCACTAACAGTGGCCCATCCTGTTTCCAGACTCTGTAGGTCACATAGTAGGAGACAATGAGCTTGATGTGGCAAACGATTTAATTTTTTAAAATAACTGCAACCAAATGCGACAGCGACGTGTTTGTCATCAAAGTCATTCTTCATTGAGAAAAATCTTGATCCAGATTCTGAAAGATAATCTCATAGGTTCATAGCCAGCTGCAGAAGCCACTGGGCAAAACCCAGAGCCACTGTTACATGAAAGGCCAAACTAGACACTGGTAGTGACCCTTTATGGTGTCAAAATCTACTACCTTTTCATACCTCTTCATATCTATTACTTACCCTATTCTCTGCACACAGAGAGAGCCAGAGTTTCCACAAGAACTACAGATATTTCTGGTGAATGCAATGACACCTTCCATCTGCTGGATCAGACCCACCACTCCTAACAGCTCTCAGCTCCACTTTTGTTCCAGGTTGCTGGGCATTGGGATCCAGTAATTAGGATCAATTCTTGGTCCAAATCTTTGGTGAACAGAGGCAGAATCAACAAGTACAACATGTACTAAAACTTTGCCCATTTAATACAGATTAAGAAAAAGGTAGAGCCGCTGCTCTTAAATTCCTGTTCATTTATTTCTAATACCTTGTAGAGGACTCAGAACCACTGTTGGGAGGTTGTACAGGACTGTGTACCACGTGCCTCATCTCGGAAAGCCCCGCTCCTAAAGCAGTAGGGTTGCTACCTGCCTATTTTCTATTTCACTTAGCAGACAAGAAATCTCTAAAGTTGTTAACTGACGACAGCAGCAGTTTCCAATGCAATGACAAGTGCAACAGTCCCTTTCAGAACCAGCAGTATTTGAAGGAAAGTCTAAAAACTTTCATATTCAGGACCATATTCACTTTGATGGGTTCTACACACAAATGCTCCTGCAGAGAGAGAACGGAGCACTGTGGCCATAAAGCCCCCTTGCCTGGGCTAATGGCCAAATCAGAAAATGACCATTGGAGCAGAGGAGCGAGCAATCCTTCACAAAGAAACACTGTTAAACATCCTACGTTGTACTGAGTTCTTCTTAGCATCTGGAGACGGAAGAACTGTCTTTCCAATCAGATTCTTATTGAAGAAATTGAAGATCTCTGATGAACTGTGTCAAAATGATCAGCATACTGCCTTTCCCTTGATATGATAACCTTTAAAGAGCAGTAGTCATGTCCTGAAAATTTCGGAGCCATTTCTACTCTTTTACATGTAATTTATACAGACATGTTATTCCAAATTAGTGCAGCCCAGTAGACAATGCTCCTCAAAAGCTGCTTTCCCCTAAAGATTGCAAGGCTCATTCTTGCAATCTTGGAATTATTCTTTCTTGGACCACTAAACGCCAAGTGATGGATGAAAAAGGACTTTGTTCAGCTTTTTTTTTCAGAGGCAAAGCAAAGCAAAATGTAGGTAAGAGCCAGAAGAATAGAAAGAAACTTTAAGAAGAGCAGAAATGGTGGATTAGCTTCCAAGTTGCTAAGAATCCCTTGATTTCATAGCTTTAGTATTTTCAAGATATAGTTTCTAGAAGTTACTTGAAACATGCAGCACTACAGTAAGTGAGCTCATCCTGTAGCTGCATTTCACACAAAAAAAACCAAAACCATTTTGCATTTGGAATAGATCACAGTGACTTAAAAACACTAGGTGATATTCAGCAAAGGTCACAGCAAGATCCTCCCATTACCATCTCAGCTACAGTCACCATCTACAAACACCAACCACCTTTCCCAGTGTGATGCAGTTTGGAAATCCCAGCTGACTGTGTCATAGGGTTACCTAATGCATAGAGCAGAACTCCTGCCCCATCTGTTTCAACACAGCTACATCTCTCTGCACTTTCTCAGCCACCTTGACTACTCATTTTCCCATGCACATCTCAGCTCTAAGAGTCTTCGTCTTGCATCACCATGTGACTGAGCTCCGCTGCCTGCCTGGGTCAGTTGTTTGGATATCATTAGACTGTCCTGACTGAAAGCCCTAATGAGGTGCTGATCCCATCATCCAATCACTCGGCTGAGCCTGAATGCATCCCATGGGACAGCCAGAAAAGACTGATGCAAGAATTCCAAGTGATGTGTAACATGAAAGGGCGCCATTCGCATCGCTAGGACTCCCAGCCTGTCAGCACGGCCATTAGAAATCCTGGGCTACACAGATTTATAATTCAACCCTCCCACACACAGAACTTGCTCCAGACTGAAACTTGGCACAAAATCCAGTCCCAGGAGGGTGTTAAAAAAATAACCTATTCAACACTTACAGTCCCATGGCTTCAGCTCACAGCCATTTAAATAATGGCAATTTCTCATTTCTCTTTTCAACTGAGGAAATCCAATATAAAACTCTAGATTTACATAACATTGCAGTGGTGATACAAGCTGGCAACAAACGCAGAGAGAACGCTGCCAGAGCTGTTCCGTCATTCTCTTTCGGTGAATTTCTCCATTTGGATTCAGTTTAACGGAATGATTTTTATTAGGTCTAGCTGACATCATGTGTAATCGGCAACTCCCACCTCCACGTTGGTCCGGCAGCTTGTCCTAGCTTTGTACACCTTATGTGCCGGTCAGAACGGAACAAGCCCTCCCGTGGTCACAGCAGCCTCCTACTTGTGCTGCCACTGTTATTTCTTTGCTGCAAACTCTGCTGGCTGATTTAGAGGACAGTAATTAGTTTCCTATTGAGCTGCAAAAGACCGACTGGACAAGGAATGCACGAAACAAAGAAGCGAACTGATGCAAGCCAAAAGCAATTTGTCAGTAGAGCCTTTCGATCAGAGATTGTTCTGATAACCACCACACCTGCTGCCAGGGACAGTGACAGACCCAAGCTTTCTGTGGCTGTTCTCTACAAGATATTCCAATTCCTGTGAGGGCCAAGTTGCAAGTTGATACAAAGCAACAAACACTCCTTAATAAACACACTGGACTTCAGGAAGTCTGCAGCAAGTAACTGCAGTGAGAGTAAGCCTTTGCTCACCACCACTCACCCGGAGGGGCCTTTGATAGCACATTTGGGATAGCCAGGAGCCTTCACCCACAAAACAGATCATCTTCTGAGCGGGTTACTGGCTCCCATCTCATCACCACCAGCACCACCCCTGCTTTCCCACAGCATACCTGTGACACAGACCCTGCAGCTGTCACACTCCACCTGGGGGAGAGGACATACTACAAATCATCACCAAAGCATCTGAACAGACTTTCTCTATTTGTAATATAAGTCAATAAGAAATCCAACTATAAAATGCTAGGAGAAGAAAACGAAGATTTGTATGAAGGTCAACCCCAAGGCATCTTTCCTGTTCTTTAGAGAATTACTGACTTAAAGTCAGTTTGAATTCTCTATTGTCATCAAAGCTGCTACAAGGATCTCTGGCAGTCAATGTCAAAATACTTCTTCCAGAATGAGGAGGTAGGTCTAAATTACCATAGTTGCACCGACTCTCTGCATGTACTAAAAGCATCTTCCCTGAGACCAACCGCTGGTTGGTCCATGTTCCAGTTGTGAAAACCCTTTTCAGTTTCTGAGAGCTACACGTGTAATATTTCTTGTGAATAGGAGTAAAAAAACATTGAGCCCAAGGGACAACCTAAGCTTTCAAAACAGAAAACCAAAATGGGGCAAACATCTGCAGAACCATCTTCTCCAACAGCTGCAGTTTTCTCATACCTTGTCCTTTAATTCCAAAGGGGGGTACAAAGTCCCTGATACGTGCCCATTTCCTGAAGGAATCATCCAAGAACATTGGTGCCGGCTTCGAGAACCTGAGAAAACCAAAACGAGAAAGACATTAACTCCTGAATTAGGAAGGATAAATTTCTGCAGGAAGGTTGAGAGAATCCCTAACTATGTGCTGGTTCTACCTTTTCCCTGGCAATACAGTAATGTGAAAGATTTTACCCGAAGATGATTGCAGTGAAGCATATCTGTCAGAATTTGTGCCATGAGGATACTCAAATCACTCAAGTCATGACCTGGCAATCACTTCCACTCAACAATTTAGAACTTCCCTATTATTGTTTGGCTATTTAGCTACAGTAGGTTGTAGATTGCAACCAGAGTTTAGGTAGCTTTACATCCAACTCTGTGAGAACAAGTAAATTTACGCACTGCCCATGCAAGTGTGTGAAGAAGGGCTGAGGAGCTGCCTTGATATTATTCATGACATGTACACATGCTGCTGCTCTGTGCACGTATGAATGCACTGGGAAAACACCTGTGGAGAGCAAGGCTGGTGTTACCTGCCCTCATGGCTGCCCTAGCCTCACTCATATGCACATGTACAGCAGCTATCACCACACAGGCAAGAAAGAAAAGAGTTCAAGACACCATAAAGCAGCTCTCAGTTTACAGACAATGGAACTTCAGGGCAGATTTACATGTTTTCCTCTGCATTCTTTAACATAGAAATGATTCAAGATAGGTCCCCCCTGCCAAACCAAAGAGTTGTGATCTATCCAGAATCCCTTACAAAAGAGAGATCTGGTCCTTCTTAACAGTATCATTATGGAAATACATTATCCCAATTATGCCCTCAACACACAAATACCACAGCTACCAAAAATTGTGTCTTTTCTAGGAACAATTAGTATGGTGGCCAAAGAGAAGGAAACAATTAGAAAAGAAAGTAATACGAAGTTCCATATGGGACCATTTCTGTGTATCAAGGCCACTGCTAGAAAGTATGCTAATACTACTAGAAATCTGTTTATTCAATCATATCAAAACAGTAGCAGGGACATCCTTGATCAAAACAAATCACACCACGCTATCGAAATGAAGAAAGGAATGTACTACATGTTCAGAGTCAGAGAGCACACCTCCACTATAATGTAATGTACATGTCTCTGAAACATGAACAGCCTGGCTCACCCAGGCATGGGAGCAGGACAGATGTAACCTACAGGTTTAACTCTCCCTTCAGGCTGTTTCTGTTCTCAGAATGCAACTCTGTGCTACTGCAATCAGATAACCTTTGGACTGGAATCACCTAATTTAAGATAAACTCATCTACGTTACGCCACAGCCAGGTACAGAGCAAGAATTTCAGACAGCAGCACAGTGAGGAAAGGATAGAATGAAATCTGAGTCATAAACTGCTCAAAGTAAAGTACTGCCACAGATGCCCAGCAAATCACAGGTTGCAGAAATGTCTGGATAGGAGAAAGAAAGACCAACAGTATTTAACAAAACAAGAAGACTCAAAGGCACCCATGCATACTGCTTCACACCAACTCATGCAATCTTTAATAAGATCATCTATAACCATAAAAGCAAGATGCACAAATGACATGGCTAATCTAGAAGGAAAGGAATGTTTTTCCAGAGCTGAGAATATGAAAGGATATATACAACATTATCTGGGAAAAGGTGGGGATGATGTGTTTAATAGAGCTTCTGAAGCTATAAGTAAAAAAATCCACAGGCCTATTTAAAAATAAATAAATAAATAAGAACAATATAGTTAGTATTAATTGCAATACATTTACTCTGAAAGTATCCTAAAACTTCAATAACCTGACAAATTAGTTTAATGTTTTCTCAAACATCTTGGTGCACTGAAATACAATTTTTAGGCGACAGGCATAGGTCTCCAAGGGGTTATCTCTGCCTCCTTCCAACATCAACAGGAGGAATTTTTTGCCGTACCCTTACACAATGCAAGAGCTTTTATAACTTGAAGGGCTAGAGCAGAGATGTTCAAAGCTCTTCCTTTACAGCTACCACTTGAACATATAGCAGAAGCCAGAGCCCACAAAGTGGTCCCTGTTCTCCCCATGTAGCAGCTGCAGTGAGGGAAGACAGTCTTGGCTAGGGGCCACCGGCACCTTAGGGCTGGTTTGTTATGTCACTGAGATACTCTGGTTCCTGCTGTGACATGCAACCTTCAGGAAAAATTTGGATGCTTCAGAAAACGCATATATAAGCAAGGTTTCTTCTCCTCTCAAGAATCAAGAGGATTTCCTACAATTCCCTACAAAGTAGTCCAGTGTAAATAAAAACCTTAGCCAGCTCAGTTCACTTGTTCAAGAGCACTGCATGAGAAAGAAGGAACAGGCTGCAAGGTCATGCCTAACTCAGAAATTAGTGTTATTTATACATGCAATTAACTGGCCTATTTGCAAGTCATACACCTAGAAAACAAACTTTACAGTATCTAACATGGAGTAAGGAGTGCCTCTCCCTAGTGCAGATTCCCTCTTTACAAGGTGCCTAGTAAGATCCTCCTGAGACTCCCTGGGCCCCAAGAGTTTCCAAGGTCAGCTGAAGCCCAAGCATGACTGATCTGATGCTTCATGGTGTCCTTTCTTTATGTGACAATCAGGACACCAAAGTGATACCAAAGGGAAGGGTGAAATGGCCTTTTAATTGTATTTGCTACAAGTACATTTAGGGATTTTTCTATCAAAAAACACAACAGCCTCAGACCAGCTACTATATTTAACACTACTGTATGTAGAGACAGGGAAAAGGACTCTCTTAATTCATACTTTTGCTTCTTTTAAGAAGAAGGAACCATTTTGGGGAAATATTATATCCATATGGGAAAAAAGTGAGCAAATTACAGGATATTTAGCTCTCATAAATCTTGAAAGAAATTCCATTTTGGAAATACTAAGAAATCATGAATGCTGTAAAGCTCATGCACTTTGCCACCTCAAATAAATCAGAGTGGGCCAGAACCAATGTCCAGCAGTGACAGGGAAACAGTGTCTGCCAGACCTCTCCAGGAGCATGGCTGTTCTGTCTCAGCTCTGAACCATGTCTGGTGTATTCCAGGACCCTTCAGGAAATACCAGGATATGCCTCCAACAGGCCATGGGAATGCTCTCTGCAGAGCACCTAAAATACATTCCAAGGAATGCATGGGAGTTTGTCAAACAGAAAAAGCAAATGTTTCGGAATGGTGTTAAACTCTGCATCTACTGAGATCACTGCATTTTGCCGGAGTTGTCCACCAAGGCTCTCTAAAAGCAGGCTGGCTTCACCAGCAACCACTATCAAGAACTGAAAAGGTTGTGCTCCTTTGTAAAATCACACAGAGAGGGAGAGTTTTGATTTTGTAGATTTATATTCTAAGCACTTCCTCTTTACCACACCCCAATTCCAGAACAGAGATAATGTAACCTCATTGCAATGACAGCCCTGAAAAGATGAGGAGTTTGGGTGCTTGTGGAACATGCTTACAACCTGCATTATTTGAGAGTGAAATGCCAAGCATCTAAAAACTCTAGTTTGAATGGTATACCCTGATAAAACACAAATGACATCTAAATGGACTAAATGTTGGCTATGGTAATTGTGAGGTATGCCCCAAATCTCCCCCAGCTCTCAAGTCTGAATTCCTCATACAAAGATATCACTAAAATCTCTGACACTATATGTCATCACACACAACAAAAGGAAGCGTACTGCCAGAAACTCTTCTGAAAAGGGAACCTATATCCACAAGAAAATGTGATTTATATTTGTGCCTCAGGGATTCTGGCTTATGTGACTAAACACTAAATTTCCAGTTCTTTTCTCTCTGATAAGTAAGAAGAGTTATGAACTCAGAACATTTCTACCTGGAAGGTTAACGCTAGAACAACCTCTCCAGACAAGTTTTCTGACCATTTCACTGTGTTCCTGTTGCCCAGGTCCATCCACAGCTACACCCCTTTGATGTGTGCTGAGGTATTTCAGCACGAGCAGAATGTACTTCCCAAAGCACCTCACAAATCCTAGACTAGCACGGCTCCTATTCAAGGTAGTTGTTGAACAGTTTCAGACATTGAATCTTGACTAGAATCTGCTCTCAACTCCTATCTGCTGCTTTCAAGGCAATTAATACACAAACATGTAGAAGAGAATAAGCTGCACCTGACAGAATGTAAAAGAAATAAACTGATTGATGTGTCCTTGGCTTTAATGAGGAAGGAGGAAGACAAGGTCATGTCTCTGAAAGAGTAAAGAAGGAGACAGCACCATATTTCTACAAATCATGACACTAAGGAAAGGCAGATTGGCAGCCCCTAAGCTCCACTGTGGGCTTATTTCTCAGATACTCCCTTCTTTTATATTTTTCTCCCTTCCTCCTTTAAGCCAATCTGGACCTTTGTTTCTTTTTTAATTAGAGAGCAGCAGCAGCAACAGAAAAGTGGAAGCTGAAGGAAAAAAAATAAACTGTGCTAGAACCTAATGCTGTACAGATCCTGCACACTGCATTTGTAAAGGGGCCGAAACAACTGATTTTTTTTTTTAACCACACAAATAAATGACTTATTTGATCTGGCATGACTTCTGTCTTCTGTTTGTTGATGCTCAAAAGCATCCATAGCTGGAAAGAAGGCATAAAATCTACCAATGTGATTAATAAAACGGACAAAATACAAAACAATGCACTCGAGCACTGAATCATTAGCTCTGACAGGCATTTATAGAAGTACAGAGAGAAAATCTACATTAACCTTTTTCCTTAGTGAGACCTAGATGTGTGCTCTCTCCCTTGCCTCCCTTCTCTGGGGAGCAGCATGATGTGATAGCATAGGAATGAGGAGGTTTGTGATGTCCTGATTTCACATTTCTTATTGACATTAATCCTCTGTCAAAAATCAAAGCAGCTCAAAGATTCCTCAAGTAGTTGAAAAATTTAAGAAGCTGCATTAAAAAGGATTAACCTCATCCTACAATCAACATACTACTTTTCCTACATTAGCAAACAAGCCAAAAAAAACCCCAAACAACCTAAAAACAAACAGAAAAAAGATTGCTGCAAGAATATCTTTAACAGTAGAGATCAGGCCAAAAATTAAGCTGATCTTAGCAAAATGCAAAAATAGTTTAAAATAAAGTAATACGGTAAAGATAACTTACTGTTGAAGAATAGTTGGTCAATCCCCCTACCACTGCCGTCTGAGACCTCCTAATCCTTTTGCAAGACACAGTGAGACACAGATTCCCACTCATCTTCTCTCATGCTCTTTGTGCCTACAGATCCTGAGTGTACCTATACTCGGCTCTTGGCTGCAAAGGCCTCGGCCACTTGACCATTCTCAATACAGCTGCCACTGAATTCTGCAGTGGTACAACACTGCTCTGCTTTGCTCTCTGCCATTTGGGTTTTGTCCTTTACTGAGCTGGTATAATAACTTGACCCTTTCCAGCTTTGCAGGAAGGATCATGAAAGGTCCTTCTTTCTGGCAGTTAAGAGAAATCACAACCACTTCAAAAAAATTACCTTGAACAGGCTTTATTTCATAAGCAAAGAAAAGGATGGGGCATGTAAAGTTGATTGGGAAAAAAGCCTACAGACTATGTAGCAGCTATCCCAGCCTACTCTCTTGGGAATGTTGCTCTGTATTTTTGAGGCACTCTGAAGCATCATCGGCCTTCTTGCCCTCTGCTCTTCATCACCTATTAGATTGTTTAAACTCATCGGTGAAGGCCTTTTCCCACTGCCTGCTCACTGCTCTATTTAGAGCAGGACCAGCTGCTCCAACATGTATCTTAAAGGGCCTCCATCCTCTGTGCTCTGGTTCATACACAGAACGTTGTCATACTATTGCAGAAAAGATAAACATCCTATCATGACTGAAAACGTAACTATCACAGCTGTAAAAGCCGTTAAAGATTCCACTTTATTCAGGATCAGAAAGCATCAGCTCAAGGTCCATATCCAATTCTGCACCTCAGGCAAACAACATGAACAAACTGAAAAAAAGGCCATTGGAGAGCTCTGAAAAAATCTAAGGTCTAGAAAACACCTTCTCTGAGGAAAGCCAGAAAAAAAAAAGGCTTTGTTTAGTCTAGATGATAAGCCATTAAATATTACAAGACAACTGCAAAAGAGAAAGGCAGCACCTCCCTATACCTGGTAAAGAGAAGCAGTAACCCTGGACCTAGAATGCAGCAAAGGAAACTTAGACATTAAAAAGGGGTTCTTATGCTTGGGATTACTAAACACTGAAATCTATTGTCTGGGCATGAGTTACAGAAATCACATCATCTATACTGGTTTCTGATTTGATTGTATTATGTTTAATAATAAATTTGTATCTATTAAACATGGGTTAGTCATAGCTGTGCCTACTCGTAAGAGAGAAAAATCAAATAGATGATCTTTTAAAGTTCTGCACAAGTCTATTCCATCTAAAACCATTTTCACACTGGGATAACATTTCTAGGATGAGACCAAGTACCTGACCTACAGCCTGCAAAGAGCTGCCCTTCAGACTCCTTGTGCTTCTCAAGTATTTCTCTTCATATATGGTAATTAAATTTCAGTACAAAAACCACTGTAGATAAGCAACACATGTATTTTACAGCCTGTTGTCTGCCAAGACTGCTTTCTCTTTGTACCCTGTACCTTTGTGATAAACAGGAAGACACGTAAAGTTTAACCTTTCTGCAGTCATTAATATCTTAGTCTTATGGCACCAAGGCACAAAATCAAAGAATGATTTAATGTCAGCTCAGTCCCTCCTGCTAAACGATTGTGTTCTGTCTGACATGCATGAAGTCCAACAAAGTGTCCTGAGCAGCTTACCTATATATTGTAAACAGTCATCATGGGGACTGGAATGTGTTGAGGTAAACTAAGTATTAAAGACAAAAAGAAACCAGTTTGCCTGCTCTAATGGAATCGTCGGACCTTCCTACCGATTCTCTAAACATTCCAGACAAAAAACACACATGCACACACAGAAATAACAAGAAGCCTAGTTTGAATGTTGACTTCCTTTTTGGGGGG
Source organism: Serilophus lunatus (assembly GCA_013399895.1). Taxonomy (NCBI): domain Eukaryota; kingdom Metazoa; phylum Chordata; class Aves; order Passeriformes; family Eurylaimidae; genus Serilophus; species Serilophus lunatus. The sequence continues at coordinate 634,339 of VXBA01004302.1, forward strand.
GCAAACAAAAAGCTATAAAATTCAGACAAGGCAGAAACTCTGTCCTGACCTGCCTCGTAGTGCAGCTTATAAGACAACATGAAAAATTTGTCATTGTTCACAGAACTCCCTAATACCAAAACACAATTATGCAAGGGTGAACAGCTAAGTTCTCAACAACGCAGTTATGTTAGTTTAAAAACCAGTCTCTTAACATCATTTCAATGTCATAGCTTGTTTTTCATGTGTTATTGTCAATGATGCAAGATTGAATTACAGCTCATTTTTCCTACAAAAAGCCAGGTGGGAGGTTCAAGAACTCTGAAGGAGCACTGAGCCAAACAGATGAGATTATGTGGTATTTGGAAACAGGATGAAGGTGAGCAAAAGCAGACTGTAATAACTGCCTGAGTTTCCAAAGCCTTCTGTGCAAATAAAAAGTCAGATGAGGAGGGAAGGTGAAAAGGTCCAAACCTTCTTCCAAGTAGAAATAGTTAGCCACCCATTGCTCATTTTTGCCACCACTGGCCATGTCTGACTGTCCTGAGCTGCCGACAGTGTTATGGCAGAGCACAACAAATGGCATTTCACTGTTTCAAAAGCCTCTGATCTTGTTTCCTCCTATTGCATTATTTAATGTATATGCCTACCTTGAGGTTATTCTACTGTATGAAACCTACCTTCAAATTTCAAAGCATTGAAGGGAACAGTAAAATTTTGAGTGGCCTTCATAATGAGTAACTATGTCAGCGCAGAAGGAACCTGGACACCCAAAGCCGAAACGAAACTGGTATATACAAAATGAACAGGACAGTGATGAAAAAGAGCCTTCCACCAAGAGCTAAACAAAAATGCACAAGTTGTTCAGCACAGCAAAGCATAAGCACAGAACAGATGTGACTGCTCTGTCAATGTACAGCACAGGGGATGCAGCATGGAACAGAATGAGCTGTTGAAGATAAAGAACAAATAAGCATAAAATGAGTATGACTTGAACACGATACAGCCAGTTGATGACAAAAATAAGGTCACTAATGTTTAAAAAGATCCAAAACAGCTTTGTGATGGAAGCCGACAAAAACAGGAGAGCACAGAACAAATGACTTGAGATGAAGGTTGATCGTTTTATGAAAGGGGTTGTATGATTTGGTGTCTGCACAGACTGGGGAGTGGACTTCATAATTTGTTCAGTTTCTGAACGACTGACGTTACTTCATCTCTGGGCTGTTGATCCTTCTGCAATGATCAATGTAATTTCAGAACCTAGACAAAAACTTCCTATTAACATGATGTGAAAAATATTAATCTGCTGTGAAATACACACATCATGACATTAACAGAGGTCTTGTCAGCTCTTCTGATTTTCCTACAGGTAGGGCAATATTCTGACAAGTCTACAGGACACAGTTCCTCATATCACACTCCTAGGAGACTCTCGGTTTTCATGTTAAAAAAACCAACAACACAGCAAATAAAAAAATATTTTCCTAGCCTTATAGCTGGGAATGAAACCCCAATAAGTAACAAATGCTCAGAAACCTGAGGAAGAATGAAAAGAAATCATTATTTTTCAACTGCATGCATTTTCTGTCCTGACTCATTATTACTGAATATTTGCAGGTTGCAATTCTCATCAGTGCAACTCCCTACAGTGACTTTAACGTGATCCAGAGAGTTTCCTCAATGAAAATGCAGGCGAAGGACAAGCCTGCTTTCAGATACAAACAGGAAATGAGAGAAAAGTATTAAAAGTGAGAGAAAAAAAAGTCTGCAGAAGCTATTGCTCCAATAGCTGCCTACAGAACACAAGGCAGGCAGATAATTAAATGCAAAGAAACAAAGACAAGAAGTAAATTGTTCAGCTTCTTTGTATACCACATAAATTGATGCTCAAAGACAATTGTACACACAGTCAGTCCACTGTGACGTTTCTTAGAATTTTCTGTCAGTTATTTTCAAAAGATTTTTTTTTAATCATCACAATGTGAGTTTCAGGAGAAAAAAATCGGCATAGTAATGACAATATCAAATCAAGTCTGCAGTTGTGAGAAAACAGAAAGATATGAACCAGAAACTAGAACAAAATCTGCAGTGAAAACAAGGGGCTGAAAGCATAGGAGATGTTGGGCAAGCGTGGGAGGTGCTGGGCAAGCACAGTTCTTCCTGAAGACTTTGAAATTGGACAATGCTTTTTGGTTGGAATCCACATCATAACTTGCACCATTCAGCAGATGGACATCCTAACTTAAAACAGTGAGAGCGGAGATGTTCTCCACTGCACAAATTCCTAATGCCTGAACAATTTAGCTTGGCATGCTCTTTCTTGTAGGAAGTTGCTCAAGAAACAGTAGTGTGATTTTCAAGCTTGCCTAGAAGTCAAAGCAATGCCATTCACCCGACCAGAGAATGAGCTTTTTTCCTTCTATTAAATGCAACAGAGTAATTAGCCTTTAGTGCCATCTCCCAGGTACAGCCACCTGATGTGCATTTGTACAATGTATACACAAAAAATTCCACTACTATAAGAATAATGTCACTTACTGAAAAACAGTTGCAGATCACAAAGCTGCTATTAACAAGATTCATATCAATCCCGATGGGGGGAATTCCAGATGCGCTTCTGTTACCCTGCTGCACAATAGACTTCACATTGTAGTGCAGGACAAACTGGGGGCAGCCAGTTGTTACTATTTAGATTAGACTGAGGCTTTTTTCTTCCCTTAACCAGATGCAAAAACCTCCAAGGATTTCACTGGAAACCTATATAAAAAAAAAGTCCAAAAGCCCAAGTAGAAAGAATGTTTTTAGAGGGATCTTTTCCCCTCAGGTGCCAGTAGGTTCTTCTCCAACTGAAGACAATGTGCCCAGTTTCGTGTAATTCTCTGGTTCCTCTGTCACCTTATTAATTCTAGCCTTTAGCCTAAGAGTGATATGTAAAGCAACATGCACTAAAATCTTCTAGATAGTATCAGCACTGTTTAATGTATGCCCTTGTCCTTTGGTGTCCCGTGGTTTTTAAAATAAACAAGTATTTTAACAAAACAAGGGTAAGACACTGAGCTTGTAAAACCTCTTTCTGGGTACTGTTTCCAGAGATAATGCATAGAGACTGGACACTGAAGAGTTTCTATGTAAGAGGCCACCTGACAAAACCAAAAGGATTTACTGACTCATGGAGTAAGTGGGTGCTGCAGAGAAAAACTGCAAACAGTGCCAGCACAGACAGATATATCCTTTCCTCATCGTCCCACACAGAAAGTATCTAGTTTGAATTAGAGATTAGGCAGGGAAAAAGAGACTGGAGGTACAACTTGACTAGTCTGATGAAGAACCCTGAACTAAGGGACCTCTCCTGTCCTTTGTGCAAAAAATAAGACCTATCCTTCCAGCCAGCACACTAACCGGCCTCATCCAACCAGGGCCCTACGCTGGTTGGATCCCCATCCCCAAATTCAACATGCATCTGGCACGAGACTGTGAAGCAACAACAGCACCCACGGCAGTACCTTTAAAGGACTCTGCTATGATGGATACCAGGAGCACAAGACATGTTTTAAAAACCTGCCCTCCAAAACGCTATAAATCTTTGAGAGAAACAGATATCCTCCCTGATTCACTAAGGAAAGCAGAGAGACCCTCCCAATTCTTATTGCACCACTTGAAGAATGGTACAACAGTCCTTCTCATTCCAGGAATGGAGTTTTTCAATGAGATAGTTCGTTTCAACAAGTTCCCACAAGAAAAAACTACAGAAAAAGGATGCTGCTGGTTTATGCATTTGAGATTTATGTAAGTCACTGAAATAAATACTAAATATTATTAGCTACTAAAGGAAATGGTTATGGTGAAGATGAGGGGATAAAAAACCCACACAAATATGCCTTCTCTTTCAGTATCCCTGATAAAGCAAGCACTTTTCCTACAACTGTGGGAAAGAAAGTAAGACATAATGGCTAAAGTTAAAATTACATGTCTTCGGCTGTTATCAAAGGGAGCTACAGCACATGGACAAAGTGCAGTCTGAGCAATTCCAAGTTCCAAACCAAAGAAATGCTACAGGCACATTCATCATCAGCATTTGTATTTGCTCCTGAATATTACAAAGAGCAGTGAACATTGCTGATCCACTACTTTTGTCCCAGTAGCAACCTTTAATTGCATGTTCAGTCTTTGTAGAAAGCATTAATAAGCTCACTCCTACAATTGATACTCTCCCAGTGACCCCCTCAGGCAATGCAACATGAAGCAGCTCCAGTGTGCAGCAATGCCAGCTAACACAGAAATCCTGCCACACCCGGGAGTTTTCCATACCCTTAGCGAGTGGGTGGAACAAAGTACAGAGAGTGACCTTGTAACCCATGCTCTCCATGAATCCATCAGGGATTCATTCACAAAAGAATCATAGAATCGTTTAGGTTGGAAGAGAACCCTAAGATCATTGAGTACAACTGTTAATTCACCACCCCTAACGCCACTACTAAACCATGTCCCCAAATGCCACACCTAAATGTCTTTTAGCTACCTCCAAGGATGGTGACTCCACTGCTTCCCTGGGCAGCCAGTTCCAGTGCTTGATAACCATTTTGGTGGAGAAAATTTGCCTAATATCCAATCTAAATCTCCCCATGCACAATTTGAGGCCATTTCCTCTTGTCCAGCTGCTTGTCACCTGGGAGAAGAGAAGGACGCTCACTGCACTAGAACATCCTTTCAGGTAGCTGTAGAGTGATGAGGTCCCCCTCAAGCCTCCTTTTCTCCAAGGTAAACACCTTGTACTCTAGTCTCCACTAGTTTATTCTCTGTCTCAGCCTGGAATTCAGTCTATTCACTGTATTTTTTTAACATCATCCGGTTTTGATTTCTTTTCTCATTCTTTTGTTTGCCCACCTATATTTGTCTAACCACTTAGATGGTGCTCTACAAACAATTACTTTCAATTCACATCTGTCACAGAGAAGGTGTTACATATTTTCCTCCCACTTCTTGAAAGTTTTAAAACTAATTCCATGAAGGTATTAAACTTTTCAATACAGACATTCTGGGAGCAGACATGCTCGGTGTGACAGGACAAGAAATCTCTCCATTAAAACGACAAATTGCAGTCATTCTCATTTAATCTCACTTTTAACAAAACGATCACCCTGGTAAGAAAAACTGAAAAAAGGCATGAAAGCTCACAGCCTGTAAGGTGAAACCTTTGAAATTCACTGGCAAAAGAAAACGAAGACCATACTATAAATGAGTGATCTTAATCACCAGCTATTTCTAGCATCTTACAGTCTTAAGTACCTATACCCTCTAAAAAATCAACAAATACTTAGTCCTTTGAACTTACTCAGGTACAATAGAATAAATAACAAGAAAGCTATGATTCAAGCCACCAATAATCATAACTGCAGTCAATAATAATAATAATTATTATTATTCTTTTTGAAAGTTGTAATAAGGTCCTATAAAACATTTTGACTGCTCTTCCAATTTTTTCCTAAATGGTTATTTTTCTGAAAACAATTTCCCCATATTAACTCAGAATAGTTCAAAAAAAAAAAAGCCCACAACCCCATCTAATTTGGGATACTCTTACATTTCCCTGTCTAAACAAAAAAGTTGAAGGATTACATTGGCTGAGTATGCACTGATCTCAACGACAAGAGAAACAGCAGACTTGGATTAGCCATCAAAATAGCAAAGCTGTTGGCCAAAAGGAGAACTTCCCACAAGTATTTATGGGTGTTATTAGGGCAAGTGTTCAAACAGACAATTGTGGAGTGAGAAAGCAGTACAGTATCATCCCACATTACTGTCTCTGCCTCTGTGATGCTCATGCTCAACCCTCCTGAATTGTACCTTTCCATTGGACATTTTGCTTTTCCTGAGCTGCAGACTGAGTGCACTTGGCAGTGAGGTTCACAGGCAAACCAATTATAAAACCTGCAGATTCTCACATCAATGCTGTGTAAATACCACTGTCTAAACCATAGCCTGTAAGTGACTGAAAAAAAAAGATTTTCAGAGACAATCACTTTGCTGAATTTAACAGAAACTGCATAGTAAACAGTATTCTTAACAAATCAGGTCATTCATGTTACCATAATTTCCTTTGCAGTAATTACTTCTGAGTATTCCCAGTGCACAGTTTTCCACCATGACAGCCTGATACATACTCTGTAGCAATGGTTTTCATTTTAGTATCTTGGCCAGTCATGGAGTGAATCAAATTGACAGCCCCTCTGGTGATACCAAGCTTTAAAGGCAGTGAAACAGGTCTGCTCCTGTCAATTTTTATCAGCTAACCTTTGAAAAATGGCACCCCGAGTTACAGGGATTAGTATCTCCCTGAAAACAGGAATTAGGAGTAAAAATGCAAGAGTGGCTCTAGTAGAAATAACAAAAGGCTGATGTGCAGCAGTATCAACAAAATGCTTCCAAACTTGCCTGGGGCCAGCACAGCTTTAGACAATCTGTAACAGAGGGAGCTTTCATTCCATGGCTACTTACTCCTTTGGATGCCAAGAGTGTGCTTAATGCTGCAAAACACAAATCTGAACAAACTTTGCCCGCTCTGCTCACTGTTATCACCCACTGAAAGCTACCGTGGGCATTTCTTGAAACACACAGGAAGAGCCTGGTCTGAGGGCAGGGACCTCGAGGGACAACATGCCAGCATTAACCACCAACACTAACCCCAGGAGAAACACTGGGATCAGAGCTGTGTGCTTTCTTGGTAATTACAGCCACTGCACCAGAACTGGTTGTCTCCAAGGGAGGGGAAAAAAAAAAAGTGTTGCTTGATGTTTAGCTTAGGATTATTTTTGTAAGAATTCATCAGCTTGCTTGCCCAGCAGCAAAGAAAATCCCACCTAAGGATGAGAGTGAGACTGTGCTGGGGCAGGTCAGAGTTCAAAATCTCTTTTCCAAAAATGGCAATAAATGAATGTCCAAGGTAAAGCAAGAGCAGGGCAAAGAGATAAAATATTTCCTCCCTAACATTCAAACAGCTTTCAAACATTTTCAGCTGAGTGGATTTCCTGAACTTGATGTGGTTTGTCTAATCAGCAACCCCCCTTTCCCTCCTAGCAATGGATCCCTCCCCCAAATGTTTGTCCAGACTCCCCTGGAATTCATACAGACATTTTGCAGCTGTCACACATTTTGGCAAGGAATTGCCCAGGTATATGATCCAATTCACAAAGAATTGAATCTTTTTTGTTCTGATGCATGTAAGTAGAAACACATTATGCAGAAAAACTGTATCTGATTTTTCCCTTCTACCTCTCTTTCCTAAAAAAAGGTACTGAAAGCCAAAGAAAATTTCAGTGCAGCTCAACCAGAAGGTCCCCCACAGAAGATCTGATCTCCCTCCAGCTGTCTCAGCAATCCCATTGCCTCCTACTTCTCAATTCCCCTTGGCCCTCAAAGTCTTCCCTTATTCTGCCTTTAAGATGTGACATTACCAAGCTTGAAGAAGGTTTGTTTCACGCAGCTCTCATTTGGGAAGTGCACTCCACCTCTGTAAAACAGGATCTTTAAATCAATTGTGTTCCTTATGTGTTCTCAGATTGTATCTCTTAAAGCTTTCAATTGGCTTCCCTCATGTCTACCTCAAGCCACTTGTTCTTCACCACTAAGTGAGCAACTCCTTTTTGGCCTGGCAGACCACTTGGCATCTTTTAAACTGGGAAGTACTGCAGGCAGTAATGCCTCTCCCACTTCATAAAGAATCTAGCTTCTTCCTGTGTTCATACAGGACGGTTTTCCTAAGATGTTTTATGGCTGGGAAGTTTCAGAAAAAAGCTCTCTCTGCACACCAGTTCCTGATAGAACCAGTAAAAATCCCAGGAAAGGATATGAACCTGATGGAGTGACTCTAGAGGAGGGCCACGAAGATGATAGAGGGTTGCAGCACCATCCTTGGAAGTGTTCAAGGGTAGGTTGGATAGGGCTTTTATCAACCTGGCCTAGTGTAAGGTGTTCCTGTCCACAGTGGGGGCAAGTGTAGAACTAGGTGATTAAGGTCCCTTCCAAACCAAACCATTGTATGATTTTATGATCTATAAAGGATTGAAGTGCCACACAAATACAATATGCCCTAGCTGCCTTCTGGGCAACAGGGCACAGGCACAGAAACCATGGCACACTCGGGAAGTGGTCTGGGCTTCCAACTGGTGAAAAACATGACAACACTACATCCACGGGCAGCACTGAACAAGAAACAGCCATTATGGCAGCTACCAACTGCTTCAAGGAGATCCTCTCCTGCTCTTTTGAGCTGGTCAATGTTCTCCAGCAGCTGCACATAAGGAGCAAAACAGCAACTTTCAAAATGACGTATTTCATAAGGAGATGAGGTCTGTCCTGACACAAATGACAAACAGCCACATTACTCCTCTTTACCCACTAGATAGCGTGGGAATGAAGCTCAGACACAGGAAAACTGCCTCTGTAGCAACGTCCTGCATCTGTCAAAGAGCTGGCATGTGAACAAGTCAGGCACAGGAAGAAGTGAAGTGCTACTACAACCCTGGCCAACTGAGCAATTTCAGAGTTTAGATCTGACAGCAGAAAATTAGGTGACAATAGAGACATTCTCCCATTCCACCTTCTGTACACCTCTGCCTTGGACACTCACACATTGTCCCTATGGACTTAAAGGAAGTACAGGAATACATATGCTTTGATCCAGCAATACTGACTTAAAAACCCAGTCTTGTGTGGGAAGTGTTGACAAATTACCTCTGGTAGATGCTGAAATCACTCAAACAATTAAGTGAGATTAGATTAGCTGGTAGGTTTGGAAAAATGCTATGAATAAGATGCGTGCAGCTGCACATGTTTTTACTCAATCAGATGACAGTAGGACATGTATTACTTCAAACATCTAGGCTATACCAAATCAGATAAGCAATCCCATCTAAAACAAAAAACAGTAATATACTTCCCACAAATGTAAAATAACTTTATGCCAAGACACAGTGGTATAAACTGACCACAGATACAATTTCTTCGCAACACCAGCTTCAAAACCAATGCTTTAAAGAGCAAGAATTCACATTCTTCCTCTTCTATTATTTTTAAATCTACTGTTACTATAGCAATTTTATTTCTTGTATTAATTTAGGATGTTACATCAGTCTTTCAGATCCTGTCTTAGTAAAGTCTGTAATGTTGGCCATTTTGTAATGTGGTCTATTTTCATTTAATTGAAAGCCAAGAAGGTTTAATATTAATGCAATTTACTGAAAGGCAAGAAAAGTAGTAAATTGTATACACCTGTGGTATTTCCTCTGCAAACTAAACACATCACATCACATTTTTGTTCATACAGAACCCATCCTTTCTAGACAGGTATGCTACAGTTTTATTTTGGGGAAAATCAGAAAGCAGATATGAAGTAGGTGTGCAGACATGCAGGTTTTCTCTACCACTCTTTCTTCTGAACAAGGAGTGAGAGGAAGAGTATAGGATCAGTGCCTGAGCTCTGTGGGTGTGATCCTATAGGAAGGTTGACAGTGTGGGGTGTGAAAGAGCTTCGGAAGGACTTGTGAAGCAGTGCTTCGGTGAGAGAAGTAGAGAGGAGACAACTGAGTAGGGGAAAAAATACATCTTGAGAAGAGCCAGCTTGACAGTGGTAAAGATCGTGAGCTGGAGCAACCTAAAACAATATCAGTTTTAAGCAATCACTTGTCACACTGCTTCTTCCCTTGCTTCTGTAAAGTCACATCACATCAGCTCATCTCCAGGAACTGGCTAAAACAGTGCTTACACTGCACTTCCTGCAGATCTGATGGTACTCACCAAACTGTGACTGCATCAAGGCAGTTCCTGCTGCACCACACTGCAACACCACTGAACATCATGCCACAATTTGCTCTTCCAGATAAGAAAAAGGCAAGAGAAGCTTAGAAGAAAAAGGGCTGTATCTTGGAAAAGTGGAAGATACTGGAAAAGTACCAAGGGAAAACATTTTCATGGTGTTAAGGGGTGTGGGATCAAGATGCTGGTCCACACAGGTCATGGTACAGGAGAATTTTTAAAAGAGTCCACAGTGTGGTATAGTGACAAGGGAGGCTGGGCACTGGCTTCTGATATGTAGAACTAGGAAGACACAACAAGGAAAGTTGTAAACGCAGGATTACTTAGACCAAGGGACAGTCTCTGTGGTGAGCTGGACTAGATGATTTACTTTTTAAAACCGTATTTCAGAGTGACACCTCTACATTCTGCTTGGAATGGAGTTGTGCTGATCCGTATCATACCATGATCGTCTAAATGTTTAGAGCTCTATTTTTAGTATTTCTTTTAAAGAGTTTTCCTGGTAAGCAAGTTTATTGTGTTGTGGTTTTTCAAGTCCCTTTGCAAGTTTAGGTAATATATTTGCTCCTTCCATTCCTGCATCTGAAAGTCTGATTTTAATGAGAGACTGCCCATTTTCATTTGCAGCTCAATCATTAAATTCTTAATCCTGGTTAAAATTCCTGGATGTATACAGCCCAGGATGGGTGATTTAGCACTGATTACTGGAGAGAGAGCCCAGAGAGGCTGCTCAGAGATATTTTACCATTGTTAAGTTGGTTCCTAAGTGCACAAGGCTTGAAAGCAGAAAGACAGGAGGGCAGATTTACAAACTTGCAACAAGGAGGAGAGCTAAGGCTTAAATCAGATGCAGTCTATCCTCCACTTTCTTCCTATCTGTACAAATGAAATCAAAATGCCTCTAGCTTACAAAAAATGCTTGCTGCTACTATGGGCAGAAGCATGACGAAGAATCCACCCTCCAACGAGTTCCACTGATAGCCTCCCTGGTAGTCTACCTCTTGATCAATAGAGCTCTTTTGAAATGATTAGCAAGGGTGTAATTAAGGAAACGGAAGGAAGAAAGATAACTCAAAGATGAATGAGGCCTTTATTCAAGGTATCACTGAGATGGGTCACGGACTGTAAGATAAGCAAAGATGAGGGTCCAGGTGGGCCAGCGAACACGAGCCAGCATTGCGCCCTTGCAGCAAAGGCAGCCAACAGCACCCTGGGCAGTGTGAGGAGAGGGGCCCAGCACTGGGGGGGCACTGCTGGAGGGCTGAGGCCACTGCTGGGCTCCACATTATTCGAGACACACATTGGAGCAAGTCCAACAAGCTAAGATGATTAAAGGATTGGAGCATCTGCCATGAGGGAGGCTGAGAGAGCTGGGATTGTTCAGCCATGAGCAGAGAAGGCTCAGGGCGCTTTTACCAATGTGCATAAACACCTGACAGGGGCAGTCAGGAAGGCAGAAAGACACTTCCTATGGTGCACAATATACAGGGCAATGGAAAGAAACCCAAAATACAAGAAATTCCATTTGAAATAATAATACTGCAAGGGGAGTCAAACATGGGAACATGTTGCCCAGAGAAGTTGTTCAAACATAGCTGAACATAATCCTGAGCAACCTGTTCTAGGTGACTCCAATTTGAGCAGGGAGGTTTGGACTAGAACATCTCCAGAGGTCCATGCCCACCCCACCTAGTGATTCTGTGATCCTTCTCCTCCTCAGTAAAGTTTCAAGAGCTCAATTCCTATCCAGGTCAAATCTCAGAAACAAGGGTCTACTAAAACCTTATTTTATACAAGTAAATTCTGTAATTCTTGCTGACCTCAATCAGCCTAATCAAGTGATAAGATTACGAAATGGGAAAAAAGGCTTTAATTTCATCATTACCCATAGCTATGCTGTTGAACTAATGCTTGGCCAGGAAGAGCTCATGAAAACTGGATTAGTGTATAAAAACAGAGGATTTCATCCTCTGGAAATCAGAGTTTAAATTTGACATTCATCAAAGCTGGGTATCATCCCATTGCTAATAGGCATATTTACCTGGCATAAACACACAATGATAATTCAACCAATCGAGGCACGTGTTTAAGTGTAAACCCTTAGACACTTACCCTAAACCAAGGTTGCCCACACAAATTTAATGCCTACTGATTAACGGATAAAAGGAAAGCAATGAACTACTCCTTTCAGTTGATGCTGGAGAAATTAATTAACCAAAACAGGGAAGTGCCAGTCTAGGCATAATGCCTTTTAGTAAAAGGTCCCCTGTGTATGCAAACACTCAATTGTCTACCCACCCATTCAACACCTCCACAGTCTAGTGGAGTGGTAGGACTGGTAAGCAAGTTAACACCAGAGCTCAGTGAGAAAGTGGGGAACTGTGCTGGGAGACTTAGGACTACCATACAGCCAGTAGTCCCGCTGTAGCCAAGGACAAAAGGACAGTGGTAGAGCAGAGACTAAAAGAAAGCCCAGCACATCCACTGAGCGTGCACATTATGGCACTGCTGCAAAATGTTAACTTGTGTTGTAAAGGAAACAGATAGTAAAAGTTTTTAAGCTACTCTTCCACAGAGTCACCTGACAAACTACAGAACTCTGCAACTAATATAAACACATACAACTAATAAGCATAGATAGGAAGGATGCTTCACTTTTGTGCTCGAGACAAATAAATAATTCAACAATCCCTCAATTCCTCTATTACCCAAAACTCCCCAATAACCTCATGAAACATGTAGTTATTGGCAGAGAGATCAGAAATTTGCAAATGATGTGCTCAAACATGTGATCTGATTTAATGATTTATATCCACAAAGCATCTTGGCGAGCATAAAGCAAAACATTTCCTGAATCTGAACACACCACTGGAGCAATAGGGACTTCAGTTTATCTGATCTGAGGTTTCATTTCAACGTTGTTTCAGCGCCCAGCCAGCTAATATGACAAAAGGTATTAAACAAGAGGCTGGAGAACAGAAAGAACAGTCTTCATATGGGTTATGCTAGCAGCTAGATGGCAGGTTTTATTCTCCACAAGTATTATCAAAGTTTGAATCCAAAAACCAGAGGCCAGAGCCAGGCATGAAAGATCCTGTGAACATCCGAAGAGCAGGTAGCTCACTTAGGACTGAAACAGTCCCAGACAGAATCCTTCTGATGAGGACAGGGTTCCTCACAACACAAATACATTTCAGTGATTTAACAAAGGCTGTCAAACGCATAAATCACTCCTGCTTCTGTAATGCACAGGACACAGAACTGCCCTCCCTCCAGAGAGCTGTCCTTCCTGCTGCCCAGCAGCCATCCTAGAGTGGACTCTGTTATTTTCTTCTGGAAGTACCTTAGACCCCATAGACCTCACTTCATTGACTCACTCTATCTATGACTGAGGGCGAAAGCAAGCTGAAATTAATCCTTTGCCCCTTGCAAAGTAGGCAACAAATCTGGTACATTTACTCCTAAACCATCTATAACTTTCTTGAGCTATTTTCTCTTGATAGTCATATGCCAAGACTAATTCAGAAATTATTTTGAGGTACGTCTTATCATTACAGTTCAACCGCTACCCTGTTACATCACTTGAAGGGATGCCCAGCATGAAGAATGCCTTTCCACTGCTGCGTGAAATTTTGTGCTTTAGTTACTTTCAGTGATTGAGGTCAGCATTTTCAAAATAGGCTACCCAGAGTTCCGTTTTATCAGTCAATTTAAGTAAAGCAAGTCTAAAAAACTTTGGCCTGGATTTCAGAGGTACTGAATGCATTCAGCTCTTACAGCTCTGTAGCACATATAGCTAAAAAAAAATCAGACTTTAAGGTACATAAAACACGGATACAGACTAAACTTTGGAAATGTTGGTTTAAAGTCAAAGATCTGAAACTGATCACAAAAGAAACCAGAGTCAGCTTGTGAAAATATTTTCTATGCATTTTTTATTAGCACATTTATGCCACAGCAGTATAAAGCATCACACACAGAGTAAAGATTTATTGAGTTATACCTTCATTGCATACATTCTTCTCTTTTAAAATAAATTTTAAAAACTAACATTAATATTATACTGCACTGGAGGATTCATGCCCACGAATGTCTCTTTTATGAAGCATAATCCATAATGGATATGCTTTTAATAAGCACCTTAGACATTGTGGAAATGTCACCAGAAGTACTAATGGACTATTAAATGTCTGCTATGAAATATACTGACTGCTTCCACAGAGCTGTGCTAATGCTTATTTTCCTACATAATTCCTAGTGCCTGCAAGAGTGTGACACACACACACACACACACACTGACTATTGCTCTGGTACCTCAGCTGGCCTCCTTCCTCCTGTTAAGTACATTTTATAGCACTTGAGAAGATGTCCTCCTTTAGGAAGAAATGAAATATATACTTTTCTGTGGCACAGGTCCCAGCAGGCAGAGCTTTTACGCTTGTAATTGAATTATTGTAGCTCCTCCTTCACTCTTCCAGATACCAAAGTACAGACATAACTACTGGGCTTTTTATTATTATTCCCCCCTCACTGTAGGTAAACCAAGACAGAGTTACACCAATTAAACTCAGACGGTACAAGCACTGCAGAAAACACTGATAAACTACATTAAATTAGCACCTTATAAGAATACCCATTATTAATGTTTTTTCATTTCCTGCCTAGTTCCAAAGTAGAGGAATAAAATACTATGCTGAACCAACATAGGCAAAAAAAAAAAATCTTCTCTTCACCTCTGGCCAAAATGCTTTGTCAGTTGTCTGCAAATTGAAAGACAACAAATGTAAGAGCTTCTTGTCTCTCTTCTATCAGAATCTGGAAATGAAAATTTTAAGAAGAAATAGTAAAGGCAGCAAGGGATTCAACATTTACAAATTTTGTATGAGGTTGATCTGTAATATTTTATAGCCCCTATTGTACTAGTACTATGGTCACTTTACAATTTCCATCCATTGTTGTGCATTCTGCTATTTGTTAGTAAAATGTGGTTTTACTCTTCAGTCATGCCCAGACTTGTCCTTCAAGATGCTAACAATTCATTAGATAGACTCCTCCTCCCTCTGATGAATGAGCACAACTGAGAAATCCAACATAAAAACCGACAGATACTCCAACCTACCTGGTAGTCAGAGACCTTACAGAACATCCACACTATGTAACACAGAGCTGTGCAAGGACCTCAAGGTGCTGCTGAGGCAACCTGGCACTCACACACAGCCAGGCTCAGGCAGGAGCCTTGCCCAAAAAGCCAAAGAGTCATGTCAGAGAGGATATAGCTACACACAAGGTTTAGGATCTCTAACACAAGAGCCACAGTTGAGCTGCTCCTCCTTCCAAAGGCAGGTTCATACCCATCATTTCATGCCTAGTGTATGCACTAAATAACATGCTGCTCAAACTTACCACACCAAAACTCGTAGTTTGTGGCAACACCTGGCAGACAGAGTATGCAATTCAAATCAAGTTTCTTTTCCTTCAGTCAGACAGATGAGCTCTCTTCTGCCTCATCTTGTTTTTCTGCCTAGTCTCAGGTACTTGGATACAAGGATTGAATAATTCTGAACATTTTACAAGAAAGTATCATCTAATAATTAATCTTTGCAATTAAATCCACTATAGGCTTGCAAACAGCTTACATGAGCTGCCAAGATGTTCCGAGATTTCCTTGGAAAGATAAAAAAAAGTTTTACATTTAACTCAGCTAACAGTTAAGCTAACAGTTAAGTAACTGTCTGCTAAGTCTTGCAGAGGCCAATAAGCCTGAATTTAATAGAGCAGAAAAGAGGGAGTTAGTGAAAGGAGGCAGATCTTGTCACTGAAAGTATGACAAATGAGGAGGATGAACTTAATAGCAGTTTTACAAGAGACTAAAAGGAGCAATACAAGTGTAAACAAGAGGAGAAAGCAGCACATTACTGTAATAATACTAAAAAGAGAAAGTCCCAGCTCAGGGGTCAGCTATGTGAAGAGGAGGCAGCTCGATATTTTTTGTAGACCAGTTTTGGAGCAGAATCCCATGGGTTATGTCTGTACATGGCTATACTATTCGGGTTACATTTAGCAATCTGGTCTTGTTATTTAGCAACACAGACTTGCTGATTCATACAAGCCAACTCAGAACACAAAGTGTTTGGGTTCTCTTTTCCTGTTAAAGTCTTTGTTATTTACTGCCTGCAAGATTGCACTGAAGTTCCAGCCAAAACTAATTTCTGCCGTTTCCAATGTACATTCCAAACACACAAAACATGGCATCACATCAAATGTAAAAGTAAGATCATTATCATCCAGCTGCCAAACAGTTCCTACAGGTTCAGAGGCAGAGAGCTACAGAAATCATGAACAGTGGCTCAGCAGAATGGGCTGACAAGTGTTTTCATACTTGTAGTATCACAGCATACCAGAGACATGGTGGTCTAGAGGACAAATAGAAGATCTTAGCATGGAAGGAAAAACATAGATAAGGCAACGGCTCATAACCCAGGGCTGCCCAAAGAGCACAGTGTGCAAAACTGCAGAACAGGCAGAAGGACTCAGCACAGAAAGGGCAGAATAATCTTTCACCAGCAGAATAACCCAGTAACTTCCAGGGATATTACAATGTTAATCACTGCAGAGCCTGAAGAGGAAAAGCTGAGGTTCTATTGTGCTGTGCAGCATAAAACCACTGACCAGCCCATGCAAAAACATCTGTCATTCATTTGGACAGATAAGGGAAAGGCAACACAAATCTCACAGGGAGAGAGAAGTATACAATGGCAGTAGTTATTTTAGCTCCAGATTTGAGTAACAGGTTTAGGTCAGAATGGCATGACACAGTATGAAGAAACTAAGGCAATACTGTAAGGATAATTTTAATGAAACACTGTAATTGAAGAAAACCTGGAAAGTTCTAAGGCAGCTGTAGGAAATAAAGCCAGGAAGGCCTAAGAATACAGATGTAAATGAGTCAGTTCAGTATTTCAGCAAACTTAAGGAAGTTCAGACTGAAAAGCTGAAAAGAATTCCACAGTCCAACCACTTTCAGGATTTGTTTGAATTTCTTGTATCTATTTAGCTGTTGCAGTTCTTTAAACTTTCCTAAACCCAAGGTGACCTTCAAAAAAAAAAACAAAACCAGCACAACCTGAAAAATTTGCCAGCACATACAAATATATTCTAAATCATGCTGTCCGGAACAAATAGTCTTCAGAACAGGGCACCGAACAGTCTCTATAATAAGCCATGAGCAATTAGTCTGCTGGGAAACAAATTAGCTCACTTCATTTCAGCACAGTAAAGGTGGCTGTCATGCTCCAGGGGTGATGTGAATTGTAGGGTCTTTTCCTGAGCGACGGTTACTGGAAATCCACCAGTTTGTACCTGCCAGTGGGAACTGAGAGAAGTTCCAGGACCTAGGAGGCAAAGCTTTGCACGGGCTCACTACAAGCCATCAAAGTACTGCTTGTGCTCCCTTAAAAAGCCCAGAGAGCCAAAACTCTCTGGTCCACCAGCACATGCTCTCTTACTGTTCTCTGCTGCCTCTGAGTCCTCCCATTCCATCCAAAACTCCCAAAAACAACTGAGAAGAGAGACCTGTATCAGGTTCTCATCCGTACCATTACTGTGCTTTGGGAAGTCTACAGACAACTAAGCTCAACTGGGGAGAAGTACAACTAGGACATAGGGACAGTGAACATGCTTCCTGACACAGGATTTGTGAAGTGCTATGGAAGACTTAAAAATGCTGGGAACAACAAAGGTCATTATCTTATTTATATATAAAAGTAAACAGAGATGTAGCCCAAGAGTGGTAAAGGAGGGACACAACGTGTGTGACACATTTTCCATCCACACGGAAAGGCAGGTGGGGCCAAAAGGAGGGCTCAGGACAAAAAGGGGAGAGAGAGGGAAGTGATTGCCTTGCATGTGAGAGAAAACAGCCCAGGGCAGTGGCACAGAACAAGCCCTGGAACACAGACAGAGAACAAGTGTCTTCTTTCCTAGGACTGCTGTGAAAAGAAGCACTACAGAGTCAGAGTACTGCAGCATTGACGCTTGGCTTCAACAGTCAAGACAAGCCTCCAAAATCTTCTAGCAGTTGATGAAATGATTGATGACAGGTATATTCAGAATTTTATATTTGGCTAATTTTATGCTTTTGTTTTGTAGCTACTTCCAAGCTACTAATCAAGAATTTCAACTATGATTTGCTGAAGAAATAGAGGGGGTTTTTTTAAATTTTGTTTAGTGGTCTGACAAGAATGTTCATTGTAAGCTTCAAAAAAGAAAACCCAGCACAAAAGCAAAATAAAATGTAGCAGACAAACCTTCTCAACACTTGTGAACTGGGACAAGTTTGGAAACCTCCACTCCTCCGTGTCAAACTCTTTAGATGGGCTGACATGCCAGTTTTAGGTATTAAAAAAAAACACCTCACCAGCAGCTGAAAGCCAGTGCCACGCCAAAAAATAACTTCCAGAAGTAAGAGATTCCCACAGCTGTAGAAAAACCTGAAGTGCTTAACACTGGTTTTCCTACTTAATTTTTTACTCCTTAGCAGCCACGGAGTGGTCACTGTGAACAAGCTGTTGAGGGCTTTTCCTAGGCCAGATGTCTGGGGTACTTAGGGTTCCTCTCCCCTACCAAGGCAGAAGGGCTCATCACTGATGGCTGCTCCACACTCTCCAGATATGGGCACCTCAAATCATTACTCATTTTATGAACTGCAGACAATGCCTGTGCACTTCTAGACAGGCCAGGCAACTTTGTTAAATAAAGCTCTTCCCTCATGCACTTCTGCTCGGTCTTTTATTGAGGTCACTGCATCTTCAGAGAGCACAATTTCTTTAGAATAGCTAAAGACAGGATTATTTCAGAATAAACTGCCCCCCCCCGGTATCACTTCATTTGAATTACTGGATTATCTGTTTAACATAAAACAACATTCAAGTATTTTGAGTTCTTAACTGAATAAAGACAGTTCTGTCAGTGAAAATATTTACAGTAGCCTCACTAATTGAGACTGATTCCAGCTTCCTGAATCTCATTGTGGTAGAGTGGGCACTGCTGCAAAAGGGAAACAAATAGGAGATGAATTAAAACAAACACGTCAAAGCACAAACAACTGCTTTCAGTGACATTAATCATTACAAAAAAACCTGTCAAAAACATCCCTCTGACTGGCATCTGTCAAAACATCTCAGCAGTTCATCGCTGCACAGCCACTGTTCAGATGGAGACATCATATCAGTCAGCACTGCAGATCTCACACAGCTCTGAATTTCTACATGAATTATTCTGTATCTTAGAGCACTCCAGACATGGCTTGTTTCACAGGATTTCTCTCCTCTTTTGCTTGGATGGCCTGGAACCATCACTGTTCCCTCCTTCTCAGGGGGTGCAGTGTCTGGCAGCTAATTACGCAGAATGAAGTGCCAGTTCCCTTTTGTGTTTTCTCACAACCCACAAGGGATGATAAAACACTGGAAATCAAGTCCTATTAATACACAGAGGGAAAAAACCACCCAAACTATTAGCACTGTTTCCTCTCATTTCCTGTCTGAACGTGGTTTAGGAGTCCCCCAGCTACAGCAAATTCTAATAACACAGTATGGAAGAATGAAGAATCTGCTTCCCAGAGAAGAGATAGAGGAGATCAGCATTTCAAACCCACACCCCCCATTAGCAGCAGGTGCCAGACCTGGGAGAATGAAGCAGAGAAGTTCTTCCTGTCCTCTTAGAAAATAAAAGATCACTACTTTCCTGCTAAAACACCTTCCTTACTTACAACACCTTGCTTAAAATACCTTACTTACTTACAGCACAGGTTGGAAAATTTTATTGGCTGAGCAGGATAGATCTTATACCAGGACACTATGGCAGAGCACAATCAACTACTTCTTTACAGATGTGTCTACTCAGAGGAGTTTTACTCCTGACAGATGAGGAAACCCCTATGTGAAATGAACAGTCACAGAACAGAAGTAAACAAGCCTAGTGTTTATAAACTGTTCAGTATCCTGTTGTTCCATAAATAGTTATTATTACCCAGGAGATCAGATCTGTCTTAAGGAGAAAAAATACTTGGTACATGCGCTGACAAAAATCCCCAACCAGGCAAAAAAACAGAGAAATGTTTTGGTTTTCTTATTTGATTCTTCTTTGCTTAAACCAAGACCTGTAAGCATACTTCGCCTCCTTCAAATTCTGGACATCCTTTCTCAACTGTTCCAGGAACAGCAGGAACAAGTCAGGGACTGATCTGGCCTGTTTAATCAGAGCCTTGGGACCAGTATCCTCCTCTGCAGATGCCTAAAGTCCACAGACACTGTTTAAGAAACAAAAGCAAAAAGAGCTGGCCACCACTGGCTCTAAGGAGTTGCTTGCTTTGCCACAGGTTACACTAAGACTGCCTAGAGCTGTACACTGTACACATCCATCAGTTTACGCATTCACAAACAAACTCCTGAAACATAAACTAAACTCCCAGAACAGATATATGCTGTGCTACTTATCCCTAATGCATTGCCTGGTGAAGCAGCTGGTGTGGCTTTGAACATGCACAAGACCATTCCAAAGTTGGTGTTCTCTTGCAAAATGGAGGCAGAGAATCTCCCCCCACAACAGCTGCTGTCCTGTGGACTTGCTCCCACTGCAGGCCAGCCCAGGACTGCAAACCATGGAGCCCAGTTCTGGCTGCAGGGACAGGAAAAGCCATCATGTCCCAAATAGCTTTCCCTTGCTTGTATTTTTAGGTGACTTAAAACTATTCCACCTTCCCAGAAGCATTCACAGGAACTGTTTGTATTTAGAACAGCTCATCCATGAGCCAGTGTTCACTCTCAGTGTAAACCGTCCGTAATAAAAATACCAAAAGGAGAGAAAAAAGATCCAAGCCCAGAAACAAACACTTCTGGAGTCTAATAGAACCCTCCATTAAAGGCAGCAGAGACTGCTAACAGAGGCAGGCCCAAAGTAAAATCAGATGCACACACCTTTTTATTTAGGGCAATACATAAATCACTGTGGTTTTGTGCACTGACATATTTATATATTCTTCCAGTTTCACGTGCTCCAAGAGCCCAAAGAAGGTCACACATATTTTAATCTGTTTCACTTGTAGATAAATTAACTAATGTCTCAAGAATCTCTTTATCACACTGACATGCAATTCTACATCTACTCCTAGGTTTGCCCCGGCATAAACACGAACTTGGGCTAGCACAGCTGATAAACAGATCAGAAACTTGATAAAATTGGTGTGACAAAGATATCAATTTAGAAAGGGGTACTTATATAAACCCCAGATCTTTTTTCCAAGAACAGTACAAGATGTGTTACTTGAAACGTACATAACCCTGAAGCTTACATCAGTTGTTTAAGCTTGAAAGATTAGCAAATTAACATGGTAGATGCAATGATTTTCAGGAGAATCACAACGAAACACTTCTCAAGAAAGCTTGACACAGTTTTTCTGGTTTACGAGCTGGACACCGGAGTAAGCACAAATCTTTGGGACTTAGCAAAACAGAAGCAGAATAAAAAAACCCATGGTGAGCAATCCTAGTGAAATGTGCCATCCCATTGCAGGCAGCTGCACTGCAGTGTGTGGCACTGCTCTTGCCCTGGTTTCCAGCATTACGTGTGTTTTGGATTGGGTTGGACCAGCGAGCAGGAGTCTTTGGGAAACTACAGGAACTCCACCAAGCTCCCTGACACTATTACAACAGTTACAGCATTGCTTCTGCAGTATTTAGTAATTAATTTATGGATTTTATTTTGCTGCACAGTTAGCTTAGAATTATAGTAAAGATACCAAAGGAGCTTATCCTGTTCTCACTGCAGGAGAGTTACAGAGTTTCTACAATGTTATCTGAACAATGTTCTCAAGTGACTTCACATTGCTACAAAGAGAATTTTTAATCTTTTCAGCTTTTACCTTCATGTGCCTAATGTAGCGTTGGAGGGTTCCCCAGACTGTTTCTAATTTGGTCTAATAATCTTGCATAAATTATCAGGCTTGCTTTTCATCCATATTCTTAGCCAACATACACTGGCTCAGTGACAGCATTTTCAAGCACTGACACTCCTGAAATACTTCAATAATTGAACAAAGTGAACAGCAATAGAGGAGAGGGAATGGTAGAAGAGGAAAATAATTTCACTTGAAATCTACCCAAAGATAGAAAGCTTGATGATAACCAGCAGGAGGGAGTTCAGAAGGAACAATTATTCACTCAAACACAATTCAGAAAACTTCGCATGCTTTTCTACAGCAAGAGGAAATCACTGGTGACATACGGAGCCTCACAGATACCAGGGAATTTGTTTGGGCTCTGGGAAGATGATGGGCTGGACCTCCATTCTGAAGATGAACCTTCAGAAATTCAAAGTCAGAATTTTAATCAAAAAAGAGATACACAAAAACATTTTCTTACAGGAATGTGAGGAAGAGAAAAGAAGGTAAGACTTGTATGTCAAAACCACAATGATATTAGAGCTTAACTCTCATGCTTACTGATATTTTTCATTTCTTGCATTCCATGCTTACTGATATTTTCAGTCACTTAAATGCACTTAGATCCTCGAGCAATCTTTGCTGCGAGATTTTTCCCAAAAAGTCAAGCATTCCTGCTGGTAAAGCTTTAAGAGCAGATAGCCACAGCAACAGAGCCCAAACAAACAGGCAAAATAAAATACACTTATTTGGTGTGAAGTATTAAGTTTATTGTTTCTATTACAATCACACTTGCTTACACAAATATGGTTATTATTTGTACATTTGCAAAGCTGTCCCCTTATTTTTTGCTACAGTCCAGAATTTAGGAATAACTTTAGCATTCTGGAAAACAAACAAACAAACAAGGAAAAAGGCAAAAAAAACCCCAAAACAACCAAAACCTGTTCTGTTCTCACTCTTGCATATGATGCAGTGTGCTCATGCTAAAGTAAGAGCACATACATTTTTTCAAAGCCAGAAAGGCACATACTTGGTAAAGCCCATGTGTCCACATTCCAGCTTTCCTTTTACAGCCTCGCTACTGTCATGATCAGCACACAGGAATTGCAAGTATTACTTTGCATGTCTTCCTAAAGGTTAAAATGTCAACACAGAGAGAACAACCTACATGAGCTGAAGGTAAAACCATATTTTGTGAAATCCCTACTTCCTGAGCAGCAGCTCCCCACACCTCTGTCCTGGTGGCTGGCTGCCACAGGCTGGCTTACAGTTTGTGCAGTGCCATCACCTTAGGCCTTCATTCTCAAGATGCACCCCAGCAAGGTTTGTACAGTGATATGATAATTTCATAAACTGAATCAGTGAACTGGTCTGGACTAAACATAATCTTGCACAAAACAAGTAGATGGATGGGTGAGAGAAAACTCTTATGTTCTAACATAAGGATTAATTTACTTACCCAATTTTTTTGCACTGTGTGCAGGCAGCTCAAGTAATGGAGCAGCACAAAGGGCAGCACAAACTCCTGAAGCAAACAATGGGGAAGCAGACATAGAAAGAGAGCCTTTTTTCTTCTTTTTTTTTCACATCTACCCTTATATTACGCCATGTCTACTTCAACCTGACTGCAGCAGCATGCACATCTTCAGAGGCTGCCATAAGTGAAGAAATGAGATGTTACCACTGAATTTTGTTTTGAACTATGAGCTCCAGCTGGTCACTCAGTACCATAAAATTCAAAAATAGCAGTGAACTTCTGTGTACAGTTTCATCTGCTCATCTCTGGAATTACATTCCCAATCACTGTCCTCTACAAAAAAAAAAAAAGAATGCAGGGAATCTGTTACTGAGAAATTAGCTGTTTGACCACACTTCAGATGAAGCTTTGGTTACTATCACTTCAGTACCAGAGGTTTGCAACACTGTGAACATGAGTTACAAATGTTGCCTCTTAATCCCCGCTTCCTCCTTCAGACAAGGCAGGTAGAAGGGACTGAAGCAGTCAGGGTGTTGTGAAGGGCAATCCAATTGTCCCAGTTATAAATAGAACAAAAGCTTAAGACAACAATCCTAGTGAGAACATTGAAAGCAAACGCTTCCCAACAGACTGTGTTATATGCTCACTAAAATCAGAGGTGGCAAAAATATTTTATGATGTATTTGTCACCTTCAGGCAGAAGCATGAGAGATTTAAATCACTTAAATGAGCCTGTGACAATGAAACAAATATAGGAATTATACCTGTTGTATACTCTGACCCAATTCTGTCGCTCAAATCTATATCAATATAGATTTTAAAAAATCATCCTCTTTGTAAGTGCTCCAAATTATATGAGACCCAACACTCTAACTGCAGAGGTGAAAAACTGAGAAAATCTTCATTCCAGAAGCAACATACAAGAGAGAAAAAAGGCACTACTTCATAAAATTCACAAGGAAAGAAAGGTAGAGAAGTGCAAAACACTCTCTTTGCCAGGAGTGACAGCGGAACAGCGGCATGGGAAGATGTGTTACTGGAAAAGGCACGGAGCTCTGCGTGGGGAGGTGCTACCCTGAAACCAGGAGTGATTTGAGAGGGTGTCTGTTTTGGCTTGCATGTTTGTTTAGCCTGGGATTTACAAAACACAGAGTAAGGAGGCAACAGGAGGTAAGGATGAGCAGCAGCACACTCCGATGCCCCGGCACAAGCCAGGCACTTAACAGCCTGGAACTTGGGAAAATGGGAAACCCTGGCAGCTTAACTGACCAATGCACAGTCAATTCCTTTTATCCCTTCCTTCCCCTCCTGTGAATCTTCAACTCCTTTAGCCAGAATTAACCATGGAACAGAGAGAAGTTGATGATGTTCAGCACTGCCCAGGAGAAAATATACCTGCAATATACAATCCACCTCAATAATACAACAACAACATTTCCTTAGTGTTTGCTGTGGGGACAGGTAGAATAAGCAAGACACGGGATCTGAGGGAAGATGTGTTAAAGGCTCTGGGATCAATGCTCCGGCTTCCCCAAACACCCTTTTTGGCACTGGCACATACAAATCTCCTTCCAGAGCTGTAATTACAGCAGTTACTAGGACACTAAATTTAACTGTGACCTCTGAAGCAATCTCTGCCATCATTGTACGCTATTCCTAAATGCATGAGGCACAACAGACTTAAAGAAGGGACAGAAATTTGAGTACTCCCCATTCCAAGAACAGTAGCAATCTCATCTTGAAGAGAAGAAAAAATACTTTCTCACAGCCCTGTTTGGGACACAGGGACCCTGATTCCATTGGAAGCCTCCAGTGGAAGATGTATCCTCTCTTCATTGGACAGAAGCTGCTTTCACAGTTCAAATCAACAAGATGAATGATTTGAATGTGTTTCAAAATGAGATGTACATGATACATATGTTTAGAAGACAAGAACTCCCCTACTATCAATAACTAATTCAGCATACATAAACAGTTTTATATATCTTAAAAAATTAAGACATACTACCCACTGCACCTGAAGAGACCCCAACTGTGCAGCAGATGGACGACACTACGATCGGGCAAGAGTCTGAATTCTCACAGCATCCTCAGTGGCACATTAATTATCCAGCCTATTTCTTCAGTGAGCTCTCAAGAACCATGTGAAGCTGCCATCCTTTGCCTTCCTCCGCTCTCCTTAAATAGTTAATCACAGAGGAAGCAGCCGTCACCTGCACTGACAGTCTCTAAGCACTGAGCTCCTGCCCTGTCACTTCAGTACAAGCCCCTGCTGGGCACAGCAGCAATTCATGAGGCACCAGGACAGTCAAACATGAATGAAGCCAGTTCTAAGCAGAGGGTTAAAAATTCTCTTTCTAAAATATTATTTTTCTGAATTTCTAAATAAGCAGAAATGTGTGGAATGGAAAGATGCTCTTGTGTGTTTATTATAAGAGGCACAGCTTCCTGGAAGGAGATATGGAAATGAATGTAGAAGTATTTGGGATCAGGGGACCACATTTTTAAATTATCCACCCCTACTAATGCTCTTGCTAAAGCTCCAGTTCCACCCAAAGTCCCTATCCCCCCTTTGCATGGGTTTTTTTTCCTGATGTATAGAAGTTGTGTAAACTATACCTTCAAGACACCAGTGGCAAAGAAATTTTTGCAAAGTTCTTACGTGAAGGAGACAAAAGACTACCCTGCATGCTCTAGAGAAAGGCTTTCTGGTCCTGTCCCAGGTACATTCATTTGGCCTGTGGAAGTGAAGAAAGGCACAGGAGTCTATGACCTAAAAAATCAAGGAGGAACTAAACACCAGAAAAAAAAAACAAACCCAGAAGAATTACTCCAGTGAATGCCACTGAAATTTCCGTGACTGGCATAAATCTGTGTCATGCATTCTCTGCTGATATGAAAGCTTAAAAAAATTTTAAACTTTATGTACAAAGAAGCAATTCAGCATGAAAATATAAACCCAGAAGATTTTACAGGAAAGCTGTTTATCCTCACAGTGGAGAGCAGGCTGTGGTATTGAAAAACAAGAGGGAGAAAAAAAGATGACTGTGAAAAAAATACCAATTGCTAATCAATAGAAAGTTTGCACCAAAATAATCAAACAAACTGATTTTGTTTCTGAACTTACTTAAAGAGGTTTGTGATTCATATAAGGCTTTCTTAGCACAAATTGACTAAAAAATGCTTACAAGCATATCCTTGGTGCAAAAATAGTTTCAAGGATCTGAATCACAAATGTGAAATTCACTATTCTAGTCACAACACCAATAGATTTGTTGTATATTAAACTTCCCCTTTCTCCTTTATTCTGAAATACTTCCAGAAACTTTTTCTTTAAATATTTCTTAGCCATGTTCTCCTACCAAACACAGATATGCAAGTCTGCAAGCTGCACACATTCCCTCTCTATTTATCGCCTCCTCTAATTTTTAGTATTAGCTGCCAACTTACAAGAGCTTGTGGTTGGAAAATTTTGAGTAGCTGAACTGTCCCAGGCTGGCATGTCAGCCACAAACTGTGGGCAGAGGTCTCCTTTCCCATTTGATAAAGAATAGGGCATAGAAAGAACTGCATACAAGCAGCATCATTTCCACAGTAAGACCAGACATGCAGGAGACTGCAGTGTTACCAATGCAAACACAAGTTAGTGCCTGCTACAAAAAGGTCAAAGGATTAGTTCCAGACTTGTAGGTGACCTCAGATCTACTAAAATAGTGTAATTCACTGAACATAATAGTCTAATTCACTGACCTACTGATGCCATTTTACCAAAGACACTTGTCATTTCTTTGTATCACTCTGAAACTAGTAACCACCTTACTTCAGGCATTTTGAGTCATTATCTGCTGTTGGGAGATTCACAGGAGGCAGAATCACATTGCTCTGGAAAGTGAAAAATTAGGTAACTCCTTCATCTACAATGAGCAGCAGAGGCAGCCCAGCTTGCCAGCCCCTACACCAAGATGCAGCA
This sequence comes from Serilophus lunatus, assembly GCA_013399895.1. Taxonomy (NCBI): domain Eukaryota; kingdom Metazoa; phylum Chordata; class Aves; order Passeriformes; family Eurylaimidae; genus Serilophus; species Serilophus lunatus. The sequence goes on from VXBA01004302.1 coordinate 661,516, forward strand.
CTGTGATCATGCACCTATTTCTCTCGGTGGGGAGCCACTGTCATGACTCAGACGGCAGCACGTTGTTCTGAAGCTAAGGCATAATCATCAAAAAACCAAGAAAACACATGCATAGGCACAATGGATGAGACCAGACATCCATTTTGCCCAACAATGTCTATGTCCAATGGCCAATACTTCAGTAAAAAGCCGACGAAACAGGGAATATATAAGGCTACACGCTACCTTCAGCATTCATTTAGGTTCCAGCCTCCTGTAACTTAAAGAGGTCCATTCCTGTTGCTGAACACTTACAGTCAATAGAACCTGTCAACCATTTGGGGGGGGGGAGGTGTGTTGGTATTTTTAAAAATTTTTTGCCCATTATGGAACACATTTTTAAAAAAATTTAACTGGAAATAGCACGAAATAGCACTTTATTTATTTTAAACCTGGTGCACAATATTTGCATTTAATATCTCCAAATCTTGTCAAACCATGTCATTCACTATGTTACATAGACTTGTGAATACCTTCTGCTTGCCCTACCTCAAATTAGAAAGTAAGTCTATTCAATCTTTCTGAGCTTGGAAATAGCTACATGTTTTTGTTTCATCTTTATTACCACTATATATTCCTAATTCTTCTAAATCTGTTTCAAAATTAGTTGACCAGGATTAGATGTGTTATTGAAGATAGACGTATTCACACAGTGTCATAACACATTTTGGGGTTTTCTGCATTTGTATCCTAATATGTCTTCATCTTTTAACTACTGCTGGTCAGTAAGTCCCAGAACAATCCACAGGAATTCCAAGACCTCTTTCTTGGAATGTCTGCAAGGCATAACTAAGCCTGCCATTGGTATACACTGTTAGATCAATCTTCTCAACAAACAAAACCTTGTATCAAAATTGATTTTGGCTTGCTGTTTTCTTGCCTGATGACTTACTGGTGTGAGATGCCTCTGACATTCCTCACAGTCAGCTTTTGGTCTTGCCACCTGGAAAAATGTGTCACTGCTTCGTTATTCATCCTCCATTCCACATAGTTTATGAGCACTTGTAACAGCAGAGATTCCAGCACATGTTCTCCAGAAGACTCCAGGAGTAACATCCCTGGACTGTCCAATTTCATTTTTTCCGTATCATTTCAAATATTTACACAGCCACTACCTAATCACTACACAATTACATCAATTTAATTTTTTAAAAGTCTCTGAAACACTAAGTGTTTGATTGTTTTTTGGTGGTTTTGGGGGGTTTTTAGTTTGCTTTGGGTTTTTTTATGTGCGTGGGGGTTGTTGCTGCTTTTTTTATAAGGAAATCCAGACATATTGCACTAGTTAAATCATCTTTTTCAAACACTCATCCAGTCTTTCAAACAACACCAGCAGATTTACAGGGCAGGAATTCCTGTTGCAGAAGACAACTTGCCTCCTCTCTATCATCACCCTTATTCCTGTGAACAGCACTAATTCTATTCTTTCTTTGTAGGTTCTAAGTGGAGCCTAATACAGAAATCAGGCTTGTTATTAGTTTCCAGTTTCCCAAATGCTCCACAGGCCCTTCTTGAAAAGCCCTGCACGTTTTCTGCTTTTCATTCTCCCATTCTAAGGCCAATTTAAGCAATGATTACACACAATCATGTGTAGCTCGGCAACTTCAACACCAAGTTCTTCACAAAGTGAGAACTTTTCCTAGCAATTCTTTGTGCTGATTCGCTCCAAAATGTCAACCTTCTGCCAGTTTCCCCCAGCCTGTGCCCTGGAAATGAAGGCTCCACATGGGAACTGTTCTGCAGTGAATAGCAATGCAAATAACTTCTCTGCTACAGCTTTACCTTCCCTCAGCTCACATGTAATATTATGAATACGTACCAGCTCATCAGGATCTCTGACACACTTTCTGCCTTTGACAATCAGACAAAAAGCTTTATTATTTTTTTTGTCTTTATTAAGTTGTTCCTCAACATTTTTTTTGGCCTACTTCATTATGGTTTATATTTAACTTGCCAAAGTTAATGCTTTTTCCTATTCTCCTCATTTGGATACAGCTCCTGCTTCAGAAAGATGACTTATTTCTAGAAGTTTTGTTTACTTTACTGTTTAAGCAACTCCTTGTTCATTTTTGTGGCTTTCCTTCCATCTCTTATTTCCTCTCTTTTCTCACACTTTACCATCAAAACTAGACACAGCATTCTAGAAGCCTTTGAATGTGGAGTTTTGTATTTTAAGTCAGGGCTTCACATAAAATTTCTCAACTTGTGTACATATGAACTCAAAATAGCATTTAAGCTATGATATTTTGTTGAGATTACATGAAGATTTCTCTGTGTCTGTTTCCAAGACAGTTTTTTCTATGTTGAAGGTATAATCTGTATTTGTTCTTCCCAGATGTCTTATTTCATATTGGATATATTAACATATACTTTATTGGACTGTAGCCATGTAAATCAGGCAATCCAGACTGTTCTCTAGAAACAACCAACCCTTTATTTAGTACTCTCCAACCCAGGATTTTTTCCAGGTAGGGTTAATGATGAAGGCATTGAGCATTACTAGAATGATAACTGATCAACTGAAGACCCCATTTAACAAAGATTTAGTCTTTCCTTGCCATCAATGCATTTTGAGATTTCTCAGGGCATTGCTCTTTAATCCTTCTAGCTCTTGCTTATGCTTGCCAAAATCTGAACTCACATTTTTACCAGTAAAGAAGCATTTACTTAGAAGAGTTACATCCTCTGAAAAATATTTATTCTATTTCAACTATTTTCATCATATTTTGCCTATTTACATTTAAAATTGCACTAAAAAGTCAGGAACCTGAAAATGGGAAAACATTTGTTCATTTTATTCATGCTTGAAAACGGCCAAACCAACTTTATCCAAATAATAAAAACACCCAACAAAAACACACATTTTACAGCAAAGACCAAGCCTAAAAAATGTCAGCTGCAGAGATGATGGTTTCCTAATGATACAAGCAATTGAAAACAAAAGCTACAATAAAACAAATCATGCAGTTTAAATTTTTAAATGAACAGGCAAGCTAATCTGGCTTTAAGAATCTCTAATATACTGAATTATGATACCTGGCTTGGTAACATTAACTCTGTATGGTTTTTTGAGTACAAGAGAAGTTGCAGAAGAGAAAAAATTTTAGATGTAGCGTGGAATTTTTGCAGAACTACTGGTCAGCCATCCTTACATGAGTAATAGGCAAAATAATGAAATGTCCAACACTGAATTCAACTCTTAAAGAATTCAAAGAAAAAAAATTCAACATTAGTAAATTTTAGGATCCATGTTAGAGAAGAAACTGAACATAAATACCCAATTAGATGCTGTCTTTAGAACTATGAATATGATTTTTCAACATATGAACTATGCAACAACCACTTGCTTCAACCAAATACAAGTTACCACCTCTTTGCATGGTATTAGTTCAAAGTGAACTTTGCCAGGGAGACACTGGAAGAAGGTGATTGAACAGCAATCTGTAAGTAGCTGCTGAGGAAGAGACTAAATCACACTTCAAATTCTAGGAGGCAAAAAAAATTCTAAAAGCCAAAGTCTTCTTAAAATTAAGATTAATATTTTTGTTATAATGAGTTTATCCTCTTCTATACTATTAACATTTAATGCATACATAAACAGAGATTTAAAACCTTCAGTTCTAGGATTTATTTACATTCTAACCAGAGTTCCAAGATTCACACATAAGATAATATTCACAATTGTTTTACACTGGTGATGGAAAACCTTAGTGTTTTGCTTTAAGACTTGGTTGTAATATCTGCTGGTTACAAGGCAATGTCAGTTTTACTTTTTTTACTTTAAAAAAACCTCATAGCTACAATGTTTGCCAACAAAAACAAACACAGAAGATACCACCAGTTTCAGGCTTGGCTTGAAGGCCATGGTCACTCAACCTAACCTCCTCAAAATAAATAAAATACATCTTTTGGAAAAATGCCAGTTATGTTAAAAAGTCCACAACCTCTTTTGCCAAAGAGATCATTGCACCAAAGCACCTTTTTCACATGTGTTAGAAGTTTGTGGAAAGGTCAAATAACCACTCAGCCAAATTTTCCATTTGATGCACCAAACTGAAATACTTGAGCCTTAACAGCATAATGTTCCTGCCAATCTATCTTCTGAACTGTCTCTCAGCAGATGCCTGCAACCACCAGGCAGCTGAGGGGTGTTTCACCCTGTTCTTCTAAGAATAAGAAAACCGCAAATCAACAACAAAACACCATACTTTACTACTCCAGAAAACTTATCTGTCACTTCATGACCAAAGCTTCCTAAGAATAACATCCTCAGACAGTAGCAGTGATCTTGACCACACATCTGTATCACACACTGAAAACATAATTCCTTTGATTCCTCAACGCCCAGAGCTCTCTCCTCTTTGAGTAAACTCCTAGCCAGACTGAAGTCAATTAAAACATCATCACTGACCACTCAAATAGCCCAGAATTTCAACATTGGTCTCCCCTTGAACCAATCAAGTGACAGCAATGACACCCACCTTGAAGGATGAGAAGGCATCACGGGAAGTGAGAAAGTATTCACTTACTTTGGGAAGATGACAGTCATGAGCGCTGATGCATAGCCTGGCTTGCACACTCCCTCAGAGAAATTTGCATACTTTGATGCCAACTCTGGAGGCCTGTGGAAAAACAAGCAGAGAATCAGGACTCCTGGCTATGAACTGGCTTTTGCAATCATCCAAGTTATTTTTCTCCTTATAGCTTTGCTGAAAAACAGCTGCAGGGAGTAATAGCAAACACAGCCAATATTTATTTGTTGCACTATAGCATCACAGGAGTACAGTGAACAAAGGAGAGGGGTAAAGATATCTGAAATACCACTAAATCACTAGTTTTGCTGAAAGATTTTCATACCTTGCAGGGTAAAGCTCATGGAAGGAAAATATCAATATATCATTCCAGATTTCAACCTTTCAAAAGGAAAAAAACCCCATAAACGGCACTTTGCTTTAGCTGTTTTTCTGTTATTATCAAAGTTAAAATTACAGAAAAGTATTATTTAGAAAACCACCTAGAAGATACTTTTCAAGCATTTGAAGCAAAGCTCCAAACAGTTCTGACAGGCTATCATCAAGGGATGAGTGCTTTCTGTATTTGAAAGACATGACATTGCTGCTGCTTTGTTGAGGTGTGTCTTTATTCAGGCTTGACTAGTGATTTTTGGGCCAAATTTAGAATATTTGGGCTTCTTTAATTCAGAAGCAAGACAAAAACACAATAAAAAGATATTTCAGTCTAGCACATACTTCTACTGTAGATCTACTGAGTGATCTGGAAAAACCACTTAACTTTGTGTCCTTCCCTATTCACGACCTGCAATATTTTTGCATTCATACATTTCATGAAAATGTTATGATGGGTTAATTCACTTGCCTTCTCCAAGTAACATTAGGTACCTTAATGTCAGCCACAGTATGAGAATTGTTAATATTCCTTCAAAGGGAGAGAAAAAAATAAGCCTTTACAGTCCCATGCTTGACATTCATTTGAAGCTGCAAGTGTTAACTACCCCTAAGCCTCGACCAATAGCACTGTATTTACTACACCATTCTGTCAGCAGTAGGCAAGTAATGAAAGGTTTTTTCCTGCAGGTCAACAGTAGGAGTCAAATGAAGATGACAGGACAGATCTGCAGAGTAGATCTGCAAAAATAATTTTGAAGATCCTATTATTAACACAACTCTGTTCTTCTCCAGGCATCACCAGTATCACTTAGCCAGCAAACTGCTACTAAATGCATTGAGCATGGATTCAGAGAGTTTCAAAATTACATATTGGAATGACAGTAACTCCATGCCGAATTGGTAGTGACTATTCTTCTTGTACTGGTCCTGCATCACCTCCCAGGAGGTCAGTAGCCAGTTCCAACTGGATAAATAACAGATGGACAGTTAATTTACATCTAGTTGCATACAGTACAAAACCCTTATAGTTCTTAAAATATAGGACACTGTCTATATACAGAGCCCCTTTAGTTCTGTATATATACAGATACACAGAACATCTGCAGTTCTTAAAAAATAGAATCTATTTCTGCTAAACAAAAATCTAAACCTTCAACTGTTGGAAGAGAAAATAAACTGGAGAAAATAAATAATCACTCTAAGAATTTAACTTCTTAAGAATTTTTCAGGTAAAAAGCACCAGAAAAAGCTTAAGAACATGGATCCAATTCTAATTCTGCCACAGATATGCTGCATAGTTACGGTTCAAATTCGTAATATTTTACTATCAAAATTCCTCATCTGTAGGATGACAGAATAATACATTTGGCCATTTATACTGTCAACTATTTACAACGGAGTTTACATATATATTTACATATATATCTAAACATATTATATAGACACAGACAGATAGATACAGGTGTAAGATTATCCAGCACAACCCAAATCCGCGAGTTTGGATTCCACAGGTGATAATACATTTCTCCAGATGAGAAAGCATCTGAGATGTGAGCATCTAGAAATTTGAATCCCAAAGTTTTGCACTGAATGATTTTTGTTCTGACTCCAGTCAGGATCTCTTTTTAGAAAGAGGGACATGCAGGAAAGGCCTGCTGCTGACAAAACTAAAGGTTTTAATGGTGCTAAAATATATCCCCTTCTGACACAGCCAAAAGGGACAGCAGGATGTATGGATCACAGCTTGTGGCAGTACTTCAGAGATGAAGAAATGTGGGAAGTCTTAATCTTTATCGAGCAAACTTAAGTGTTGCTGGAATTTTATTGTTTAGGCAACATACAGAAACGCCTAACACCAAAGTCTTCAAAAACAAGTAAAAAGCAACTGGAATTTATCTGCAGCCACCATGGTAGTGAGTCATTGCTGGCAAACTCATGTAACTGTTTCAACAGCAGGCCTGTCTCAAATGACCTCAGTGGTCACACAAAATATCTTGTGCCACAAACACAGGCATTTTTCTCTTTTCTGATTTAATGGCGCTTTCATTATCAAATTAAAATGTCACTCATATACCCATCATGGTGTTTCTGCAAAAGAATAGCAGGCTGAAACCCTCCTGCATGTGAGCCACCCAGAATGCAAATCGAGGCACACTGATGGGGGAGCTGTCAGTACAAACCCCACAAAGATACTCGGAGCTGCTAAAGCCCCCGGGGCAAAGCTGTTAACATTTCTTGGATATGATGAAGTTCATGATCCAAAGTGCCAGAGGCAGAACAGTTCCCTAAGCCAACTGTAGCTCCCATCTCATGTCATTTACCGTTTGCTCATCTCCTTTCTTGCAGCTGCATTTTGAGCCAGCAGGCTACAGAAAACTAGAAAGGGGCACTCTACATTTTAAATCAACCTAGGGACACACTTTATTTGTTCAATTTCTTCAAAACAGACATTGCACCCCATCATTGCCAGCATGAGCATAATGGTAAGTCCCTATTAAGTGTAACTCAGAGCAAATTTAGAGCAAGGCTGAACACAGCCTTGCTGTTTACCACTCTGCTACCACATCAAACTATCCAAGCAAACATCATTTTAGACGTATGTGTTTGCCTTGTATTTTTCCGGCAAGATTCAGAGGTCTTGCAGAGATTAGTCTTACACAAGTCAGGATGCAAACACACCCTGCATGAAGCATCCTGTAGAGAGCTATACATCTTTCAAACAAATTCAACTTTGTAAAATCACACAGAGTTAGAAGGTACATGGTCCTGTAACAATGGAAGTGTAGAGAACTTTGTATTTGATGACAATGTACCTACTACACTGCCACATATATTGCTGCTTCTCTGATGATTTTTCTTATTTCCAAATGGGAGATGCAATGTAACTGAAAGCACACTCTGCAAAGGCCACTTATCGTGGTGCACAGCCTGAAAAGAGTTTATATTTGATTCTTGTTCTTATGCTGCTTATAGCAGATTGGTGAAGAACTATGCACCAAATCAAACAATACTAGTACTTTAGAAACTATTAAATAGCTTCGTCCCACTGTGCCTGGACTCCAAGGCAATCCTGATCACAGAAAGCTGTTATGCTAAGCCAGCCAGCACTATCATGACAATCTCCCTCCACATCTTCCAGGTCCAGGAATGTCATTCCAGGGTCCCGATTCTCATGCTCATGCTTGGCTGAGGTAGTTAAAGAGCTAGTGGAGACAGCAGAAAGAATGTGATCAGATGATACTGTGAACTCTTTAAATTTTGTTCAGATTTTGTGCAGGAAAAACCTGGTAAGATAAGAAATGTATCCAGAATAAATGAGAAAAACAAATCACAGTCAGTAACTGTAAACATCTGCAGTTTTTAAACAAGCGCCTGCATGAGGGCGAAGTTAAGGGGAAGTAATTGGCTTATTCCACTAAAGAGAAAATGCACTCTTGCTTTATTTTCTGACTTTTTTCCTATGAGACTAGCACACATCCTGAATTCTTCAGATTTTCTGTACTTCTCTACACTGTTATGTGGACATCAATCTTAACAAAATTTCACAATTTGGGTAAGTTAAAAATCCAGCTGCTTTCAGAGGATTTAGAAAAAGTAACAAGATTTTTCCTTCTGCTTGCATTTGGCTGATGCGTGTCTTCTTTTAATCTCAAATATGAAAACGTCATCATGGTTAATTCCTTCATCATGTCTTGATCAGAGACAGCATATCATCCTCATAAGACTGGAATCTAAATCCATTAAAAAAAGAAATTAGTAATACAACTCAGTGTTTTAATTATTATTAAAAAAATGGCCGCAACTAAACTCATGTAATTGAATATTACAAAATCTACTTTTAAGAGACAGATTTTGCTGGTTTGCTTTTCACATAGAATTTAAATTGTGGATTGTAAAAATTGAAAAACTTCATCTACTTGAGATTATCTTATTTGAGGACTGATGTCTCTTGCCGTTACTCTGGCACATAAAATACAGGTACAGATACATTTCTGAAACAACAAAAAGGAGTTCTTAGACAATGTGCCCTTTAGGTTGAGTTTTTACCTTCTGGTTTCCTTCTGTTTGGTTCAAAATAAGCTGACTCTTGTGCCCACACAGCAGCTCTACCAAATGTATGTCATCATAGGTGAAGAATGAACAGCAGATATGATGAGAACAAGCAAGGAAAGGCAAATAAAAAATAGTGAGGTATTACGCAGCAATAATAATAGTATCAATGAACTTGGCACATCACTAAATCAAAGCAGTAAATGTTGAGAATCCGTGTCTTCACCATGTGAGATTCATGGCATTTTATTTTAGGTAGGACTCCCTGAGTCAGATGTACCCACCACACACATTCACGGCTCAGTGTTGCTCAAAAGAAAATTTCGTAGACTTCTAGAATAAAATTTTGAGTTTGGTTTCCTCCATATAAGTCCAAAGCTACATTTCAATCAGCACACAGTAAGTAATAGGTAAGGGATTTGCTTCAAAATTGCAGGACTGCTCCAAAAAAGATACTAATGAAGACACAACCGGAGTAGCTACTGTGTGTATTTGTTCACATATCAATTAATATCAAAGGGTTATAGATCTTTGAATGGTATTTGTTTTATACATCCCTTACAGCCTAATAAATAGACAGCTTCTAGTCCTCAATATTCTTTTTCATAATAACATATAAGCTTGTGAAGCAACAAATTCTAGTTCATGGGGAAAAATCCTGAAACAAAATCATAAACCAGCCCTCCCTTCCTGACCAGCTGGCAAGGAATTCTATTAAACAAACAGGTGAGAATGTAAGAGTCCCATCAACTCTCCCATTCAGTACAGCATTGTCAGCCTCACAGCAAATACAACTAGTTCACCCAAAGGCATGGGAGGCCACCTTCAGCAGGTTTGGTGATGCAGCTCCTCAGTTACTGCAATTCAGTCTGAGGAAGAGAAGTCAGTTACAGCAGCAGTAGTCTTTACCTGTAGGGTAGTCAGCCTCAAACACCAGTAATAGCAAGGAACTAAAAAAAAAAAAAGCATTTGCACATCTGACTTTGTAAGTAGAGTCATGATCATCTTGTCACTCAGATGAAATCTCCTTGAGTGGTAGACACCATAAACAAAAGCTGAACCCTCCCTCTGGTACATGGCTGGAGCTCCACATTCAACTACACAGTGTGGGTTAGGAAACAACGAAACAGAAGTTTAAGGAATTCCAATTACAACTCTTGGAAGTCTGCAGACTTGGGTTCAAAGAATTACACAGCCCGAGCATTTGATACTTGCTATTTTTCTAGTTGCAGCTGAGGAAAAACTAAAGAGATAAAAGAAAGGAATGAGAAGATAGAAAGATAATGAAAAACAAAATGCTTACACTGAAAGAGACAGGAAATGCATCTATCACACTATAGCCAGCAAAAGAGATGTAAATATTTTCAAATGTTACTCCAGAATGTAAGCAAATTCTCTAAGGAGGTTGTATGAACAAATACAAGGAAAGATGGTCCAAATCTCTGTTTCTAAAATGACACTATGAATGCTAAATATGCCCAGTTCTGCTCCTCTACCAAGAATTGTGGCTCCTCATGAAATTAATTTCTTAACAGCAAAGATAATTGCCACATACTTTTATTTATTTATTTGGACTACTCAAGAGCAGCAGCTGAAGAAGATTAGGTTACACTAAGCTGGCCTACGAAAACAAAGTTTTAAAGACATTCCACCAAAACCCACAGCCCACAGCCCTGAAACTAAGACATGATGTGAAGAGGGTGCTGCCCTTGGGAAGTGGAGGGTAGGCAGTGGGGCACCTGCAGAGTACCAACACTGCCATGCCATTCACCCTCTGTGAATGTCATCTTTGCACAAGCACACTGAAAAAGCTTCCATCCATAAAAAAGTCATGAGGATCCTACTTCCTTTCTAAATTCCATTCCTCAGCTAAAAGAAGGAATTTCAGATTAGTATCAGCAGTGTTAAATACATAAACATCTTAAGAAATACAGCTATAAGTGATTTCTCTATCAGAAAGGACTGTATCATTGTACCATCTCTTATAGTTCACAGTGATCAACAACCCTGCTTGGACCTCAATTAATATCCTTATATCAACTCCTAAAAAAGTACTGGGATCCTCATGGACAAGAGAATCAGAAATTTTCAAGGTAGACAATTTTTACGTGTTTCTTTTTTAAAAGAAAGTAAACAAGTAAATAAACAGAATGCTGCATTTAAAAAAACAGATTCAAAGCATAAAGACAAAAAATCCAGCAAAAGTCCATGGCACATTTTGTGTGTGACCTCATGCTGCATACTCCTCCAAGATTGAGTAATACCCTTGATATTCCGATCTCCTTTGTTTTGTATAAACTTTCCCCTTTTTTCAAAAATTTCCATTTCAGTTATACCTTACCTTTAAGACTAGTAGCACAGAGAAAAAGCAGAATTATGTTCAAATAGACACAGAGGAGGGCAAAGAAAACAGTTCATTTCAGAGTTTGTTTGCTTGTGTTTTTAAAGAAACATGGAAAGGAAAAAACAACTGGCTAAGATACAAATTGTTAGACTAAACAAAAAGCATGAAATACAGAAATTCTATTTTCACAGAAGGCAGCTGTTTATCAAAGGAAGAAAAAACCCCAAAGATGACTGTTCCCCAGGTTTTTGATAATTTACTAATCTTTGGACAAAAACCTTGTAATTTTATGATGAAGTAACTTGCTGACAATCAATACAATTCTTCAATGTATATTGCTGGACTTTTATCTATTCCAGCTCCCATAGGTCCAAAATTACTGGTTTCCATCCTCAGTGAGAAGTATCAGCATTCTGTTTTTATAGACTGGAGACAAAAATAACTTCATTTTTTTGAGAATAGGATGTATTAGGACTCACTTGGTAGTCAATAAATCCTCTCAGCAGTCAACTGGGATTCCTACCTGAACTCCTTTCAGAGAAACTTTCTAAAGAATGTCTAAATGAATTGTTTACTCAAAGTCAGAAATTATAGTGCTCCCTAATATTAGGACATGCAATTCTCGAAACTTGCAAAAATGAAATGCTATAATTCTGTATTTAAACACCTCTCAAAAACCACTGTTATTGCAATGGCCATAGAAAGTGAGGCAAGTCTGGTAAGAAATAAAATGTTTACCTATCACATCCATTTTTGGCCAAACAAAGGAATGCAGGAAGATAAATTGCAATGTCATGATTTTGTTGCTGTTACCCTTAAGTCTTCATTACTAACCCTCATCTGTTCCATCTGCAAATGAGCAGTGCTTTCTTTGGATAGGGAACAGGGTTCTTCTATTTGTAGTGTAATGAATCCTGCAGTGTAGGTCCAGAGGAGACAAACAAGTGCCAGAGATGAAAATAAGTAATTCAACTCAATTAACATCTAGGAATCCTCTGCTCAGACTAATAGGAATAAGTATATCTAAATACAAAGATACTTCCTCAAATCTTAGAGCTGCAGGAGAAAAAAAGATCAACTAAGAATTCTTGGAGCATCATAGCTGAATCTACAGTTTTATGTCTATGGATAATACAGTTTAGTAGGTTTGAATGCCAAAATCCAGTGCTTAGCAGTTTTAAATTCCAAATGAGCAAATCAGTTACACTAAAGCGTTAATCACCAAATCTTCCTTCTTAAAAATGTAGTTCATTTCACTGCAGAATGCACCAGGATATGGAACACTTCATCTCAGGAAGACTCGCAGTGTTTAGCTGGGTGTGAGAGCACATTAGTAGAGTAGAATATATGGGAAATATCAGCAGTGATTTACTATTTCCCATATCACTGGAACATCCAGCAAAATTATCCTAAAGACAGTAAAACAGACAAAAGGAAGCACTTCTTTCATATAATATGCAGTTATTAGGCAGATTTCTTTACATCAGTACATTAAAGACACCAGATGTAAAAGATCAAAAGCTATTACGAGGTCTAACAGCTTCCCCAACTTGGGAATACCAAAGCTTCCTCCCCCTGGAAGCTGGAGAGCAACACTGGAGCAAGGACTGCTTCACAGCTGTGTATTTTTCTTCTTCCCTAAACAATTCTTTTCGAGACAAGACATTGGAGCAGGTGAATCTTCAGTCTGGCCATTTTTATTTTCCCACAAAGGAAGTTCAACCCTTTTTGATGCAGTAGCAGATCTATTGCACAGGCAACTGGCACACCAAACTTGAGGGGAATAAATTCCACTTGGAAAAATCAGCTATCTGAGATAAATGCAAATCTTTAACAAGAAAAGTTCCCAACACTCTCCCTTTCCAGTTTCTTCAGTAACTTTGCAGGCAGCCCTTTAAATTTTTCTTTGGAAGGTCTGAACAGCTAGGGGAAAATAACAACTTAACTCCTTTAAACTAAAGAAAAAACCAACTCATTATGGCAAGGATGCTTTTTTTTCCCCTTAAGCTGGACAGAAACTGAGAGGAAAAAAAACACTGGTCACTGAATAAACTCCTTTAGATGGTATGCAGAGGTGACCTCACAACTGGGGAATGTGGTTTAACAGTAGTTTAACAAAATGCTCTATATAGTCATAAGGCTTTGAATTTTTCTCACTCTTCTTTCTGAAGTAGTAATCCAGAAAAAGCTGTCTTCACTGACCTATATTAGATACATAGATCATGAATTCAAGCAGAGATCAGTTAATCTAATAAATTACTACACTGAAGGCTTAAGAAGAGGAAGGCTACATATTAGGAGGAAAAATGTTCCCTCCAGAACCCTTGCTGTAAATACAGAACATAACTCTGACCTGGAGGAACACTTGCAGATACTGTGACTAAAAGTGCCCTCACAAAACTAACAAAAATACAAACTGCTTTAGGGAAAATAAAGAATAGTCAGAACCTTTAACAGCAAGAAGAGCTGCAGAACCACTGAGATCAAAAAACCCTCCTGTTTACTCCATACATTGTTCTACTGAATGCTCTTCTGCTAAGATAACTGAAGTGAAGAAGAAAGAAAAAAAAAAAAGCAAAGAGCAGCTGCATGTCTGAAAAGGTCATCCAACCAACATCCAAACTGTCATAGATAAACACCATGAGTCAGGGAACTGAATAAAGTCCGTCTCAAAGAACTGTGAACAGCCCGACTAATCAGACCTTCCTTCAGTTTGTATCGCCATAACTTCACTGAACATCAGCCCTAATCAGAAGCAGGTTACTTGTGGCTCTCCAAAGGGGAGAGAGAGAGAGAGGGAGAGAAACTGTTTTTTCCAAGATGTTTGGTGAACATGCTAGAGGAGAGTTCCAAGGACGAGCAGCGAAAGTGGTTTTCCTCTTCAACAGGACAAATCCTATCCTCCTCCTCCTCGTTAATCCATCAAAATAGCAACACTCCACCAAAATCACCTGAGCATAAGTTTCACGACGATAAAATACAGCTTTGGCTCCTGTACAGATCAGAGTCCCAGACTCAAAGGGTCCAATGACACAATCACCTTGGGGGATTTCTGCCTTCAGTGATGTAAAGAAAGATCAATAAGAGAGGATAGAAAGGGGCAGGAGGAAGGCACTCAACATTCTGGAGCTGTACAGGACATCTGCTCACAGTTTTCAGGTCTTCAAGATTAACCCTTTTGAAGGACCAGGGGAAAGATATTTCTAAGTAGAAATTAAAAGTTCTGAAACCAGAAGTATCCGAACACATTCAATATGCAAATCAAAAACACTGTTCATTGGTTTTTCAGTTTATCCCTCTTTAACATTTGAAACAGATTGTATGGCAAACAAGGCAGAAACAGCATATACATGTTCTGTCAGTTTTCTGTCCCTCCCTTTGTGGTCCTGATTCTCATTTTTGAAAGGAGGAATGGGGCTGCAGTTAATGTCAGGAACTGCATTTCTGCCTGTTTTCATTTCTGTTGTGAACTGAGAAAGTATCACGTGAGCTTCTGTGTAATGTTAAGAGTAAAAAGTACTCCATTAAAGTTATTTAATTGCTTGGTTTTCTCAAAAGCAACTAGAGAAAACCTCATTTCAGCCTCTTAATCTAATTCAAACATCCATAACCTGCTACACAACTCCTTCCCTGACACGGCACATCAGACGTAGCTGTAACTAACCTTCCTGCTGCAAAGTAGAGTTCATCATGTTTTGTTCATTGCAATGGGTATCACACACCACCACCTCTCCCACCAGTCCTTCTCAGGTCTGGGGTTCTTTAGAGTACTTCTCCAGTGCAGACTTCTCAAGGATGCTAGCAGCAAGACCACCCTTCCTGAAGGAAAAAGCATATTCTAAATTTATTTAAATTAATAAAAACCTTGTCCTTCAAACAACTTTAAACAGTAAAATAAAGAGGTGTTTACTCATCGAGACTTACTGTCAGGTTTCTAGTCTTGAGACCATAAAGAGAATAAGTCAAACACGACTCTGTATTACATTTAACAGGGTTCCTTCAGTCTCTCTCACCTAGAGTTCCTTTAGTCTATCACCTGTGTAGAAAGCCAAGGATCATGGTATCACAACCTGGCAGATCATATTCCTCTCTTCTGCTAAAGAGTTCTTCTCAAGCACAGAAATAAGGTTTCTTGTGTTCTTTCAGCATAAAAAAGAATACTGTTTTCTTACCTAACAGATGCAATGACAGCTGTTAACAGTATGTCTTGGTTTTACTGTCCTTCCTTGCACGCAAGAAATCTGTGTGTGTTTGTTCCACCAAACTTTTCTCTGCCTTGATCACCTACTACTACATATTCTTAAAATTTATGTATGGCATTCTCAGCACAGACAGACAGCAAAGCTTTGATGTCTCTGGTCACATCATAGCAATGCAGAAGACAAAGTTAGAGGGAGACCAAGTTGTCTCTTCCCATACACTCCATTTACAGAACCTCCTCAGAGCTGTCTTATAAATTAGGGGCTGACAACTGAGCTGTGTCTGGATGCCATAGCAAGTGTGTCTAAAAAAGTACATGATATGCTTCAGAGGCAAGCTTGATAATCAGTATAATGTTTGCTTGCTGGTTAGTTTTGGTAAATGCTCCTATGGTGAAGAATTAACAGCAAAGCAAGCATTCCACCTTATAGATACAGGGTAAAAAACAACCGAGACTTCTCAGTTTTTATATAACTAGTCTGACTGGTTAGAAAAACACAAAATATACAAACCCAGTTCTAAGAGGAATGTATTAAGAAAGAAATCAGTCTCACATGACAGGCACCTTCACAGACATTCATATGAAGAACAAGTCCAACTAAAAAAAGCGTTTGTTTTTTAATATGCACACTAATTGGAACTATATGTATTACTTTTTTCCCCCCTGTGGTAATTCATACTGGTCAATATGTTATTGTTCTCAGAATCAAAAATGGGTTGAAAAGCTTATGAGTCACTCCCTTTTGCTTTTAAAATATTTGCACATCAACTTTCTGCCAAGGATATGGAGAACTCCTAGTGTTTGATGATTTATTAATAATCTCTAGTAGTCCAAAAAGTCCTCTACTATTTTTTTAGAAATTCTTCCAGGAATGTTGTCCAGACATACCAATTCTAAAGCACATAAACTTAGGTATCTACTGCTTGAAATTTTTTTGATGATATTAAGAGAAGCACTTTTTTTCTCTCATCCAAACAGAACAAAACTCAATGCTTCCACTGCACACTTCTACCTTTTCTATAAATACATTATCACTGTTTCCTTTAAACTATAGCTAAAACTATGTTTCCATGAACACTTCTTTCTCATGAAACTGAACTTTTGGGGCAAACAGTATAAAATTGCTCTAAACAATGCCCAGCCATTCATATTTCTTGCTTTACATGCTTTTCCCACATGGTTTGGTTCATAATTACTTCCAGCTTCAGGAAACTGGCCTTTTTAAAGGCACCAAACGTAAGTTTTTGACTTTGTTTGCACTTAACAAACCAAGTAATGAATCAGTTCTATCTAAGCTGACAGTGACTCTGAGTTCTATGGTCTTATCTTCTTCTTCATCAATTGAGACTATGTCTAACATAGGAATTCCAAAGTTACATAACAGAGACTCGCAGGAGAAATTCTTAGGAGCGTACCAAACGACCAAAACTGAAACAAACTGAACTAAGAAGCACAAAACAAATACAGGGATGGCTGTTACATCCCACCCAAATGTGGGAGGTCTGATGGATGAACAACAAACAGCCAGGTAATTGAATTGCTATGAATAGCTATGGTTCATTTTCTAAAATATTTCAAATGCTCAAACAATTAATACAGAATGGAAGAGATTAGGTAGAAGGAGATGAATTAAAAGTTGAAAATGAAAGAGAAATAAGCAACCAATTGCTAGCAAAATACCAATGCCATAAAGTATGCTAAGCCTTGAAATAATCTTTCAGAAAAAGCACCAGGACACTCTTGGTTGTGATGACCATACTTCTTCCATTTAGTCTGTGAGACACTCTTAGGGCTGCCTAGGCAAGACACAACATCATTGTGACTTCTCACTTCTTTTCCTTTTTCCCCCCTTCAGGATTGCAGAAATACAAAAAAGACAAATGGGGAAAAAAAACACAGGGCAGAAAGAAATCCCACAGCAGCAGGCATGAGGAAAGTCCAGCATTCCAACACGTTTATTGCTTATTTTTACAGTGTTTAATGGCAAAGTACCACACATAGACACAAGCAGTTTCAAAGCAACCTCCCAGCCTAGAAGGAAAATGAGGGGAAGGGGCTCTGTTTCAGTTCTTCATTACTGAAGCTCTGAAGTAAAGAAATTTCAACAAACACAAGTAACCCAATCTGTGCGTTTCCCTAGCCCAAACTCCTTCCATTTTTATGGTCTTCTCAAAATCTAGATCAAGTTTCATTTGAGTCTGCAGGGTAAAGGTTGTTATTCCTGGCTTTTCCTCTACCCCCTCAAAGACTAAATTTGTTTGCCTTTTCTCTTTAACACAAGGTTGAATATTAAAAAAATCTTTGTTGTACCTCCCCAATAATAATGAAGAAACATGTAAATACACAGCATCATAAAACAATTAGCAAAACACAGAGCCCATTGGAAAAAATACTCCTCCTTTTAATTAAGTACTGCCTAAAAATTCACAAAGTACACTTTTATATACATATATGTATATACACACTTATATATATTTTATATATAAAACATATAACATATAGTTAATATAGTGCACTTATATGTTAGTATTACGTTCTTCTGGTCAACCATATGATCTCAAGTATTTTTCTAATTGAGAGGGGCAACATTTTTTTTGGCCTGTTTCTACTTTGAAAAAAAAAAAAAAAAATTCTTCTCTCAAGTTAAAACATACTAATACCCACTGTCCTTTTGTTTAAGTGCAGAATGATTCCATGAAGCTCAAGTATATCTACCAACATATATAAAACTTCATGAAGGAATGGTTCTTCACCAGTCAAAATCAAATCCAGGGAAGCTTCTTCTATCATTCATCAGCTGAGATTATGACTTCCAAGGTTTCAAGATGAATGTGGCAGCAGGTGAAAAGATCTCCCAATCTCCCAAATGGAGCTTTTTTCTGGTTGTTGTTTAGAAGCATCTAATTCCCAATCTAACTGCTGAAGTACCTTTGAAAGTAGTTTCTGAAGGATGAGTTTGAAACAAGGACAGAAATAGCAGTCACTAGCTTCCATGTCACCCAGAGGTAAGAAGTGAGAAGGAAAGCTGGCATAAAAATATGAGGGCAACAACGCGAGGGAAAAGCCCTCAAATCACACGGGTTTTTACAAAAAAAAGGAACTTTTGATATGCTCAAAACAAGTGAATCTAGACTTGTAATCTGCCAAGGAAAACTCAAAGCAATCCTTAAGGTGACTAAGCCAAGGATTCAGAGAGTACTAAATGACAGAACAAAGAACAACCATGCAACTTGCAGCTTGGACCACTTAATAAGCATTAAATACAGTCTATAATTAACTACACGGTCATATGCTGATCCTCCTTCGGAAATCTCATTTAATTCAATACAAACAGAGATTCTGCTCAGGGAATGATTCAGGATTTGTAGTGAATGAGACTCTTGTTTCTAAGACCTGGCCAGCCTCAAAGAACTACTACAATATAAATATTTGATAATAACAAAAGCATGCAATTCGTTGCCAAGCACAGATGTTAGAAAGTGACTGCAAATCTTGGCATTGGTGGCACCTAGTAATCCACTGGCTGAGTCACTAATGTGACTGATGGCCTAAAGTTGTTCAGGAACTACTGGCCCCTCTGAGAACTAAGACCTGTGAACTGTATTCTTTTTTTGTAAGTGCTTTTCTCTACATAACCAGTAAGTGTTTGATTTTATTCTTATAGGTTTAAAAAAGGCATGCAGCCTTGCTACTTGGAAAACTTCTTTAGCTGGGAGAAACTGATGCAACTGGTCTTTGTCTACTTTGTGCATATTTTGTTTTGATACTCTTGGTCTGGTGATGATGTTATGATGGGTACAAGTATAACTAAAAGATAAACTCCTCTTGCAACAGATATTTTTCACTAATCTGGTCCCAAGGAGCCGTATGTCTTGTTTTGACTAAGGGAACAACTAATTCACAAACTGCATTGCCTACAGAAATCTTCATCTTTCCATTCATCCCTTATGCCATTAACAATCTCCTGCCTGGATACATCATCCCTTTAAAAGCTAAAAGACTTCCTAAAGAAGAGCTATCCTGAGCACAGGGACCAAAAAGGAGGCATAATCCATCTCAGTATTGTCCTTTCCAACAAGACTGGTCAGAATCAGAGGCATTTCCATGAAGCATCTGTACAGTATCTTTAAAATCAGCCATCCCTTTCCAGGTGAGATTCCTGTCCACACCAGCCTCCCTGATGTTACAGTAAGGCATGCATAAGACATACAGTTCCCTCAAAAAACACTTCTCAAGTGCTTCTGGCAGATTTTATTTCCAAAGTGAACAAATCTGATTTCATTACCATTTCCATGAACTCAAGTGAACAGAACCAGTGAACAGAACCATCACATTCCTGTAACCACAGCAGACTGTACTATACCTGAGTAACATGCCCTGGACATTTGCAGGGTAGAGAACACTCAAGTAGCAATGCATGAAAAAACTAAAGCTGCCCGGCCAAATTACTACTTATACATTACCACTTAATTATATCAAACACTTTTCTTTGTATGTCATTTAAAATGCAAGTCAGGGCACTTAAGTTTTAATGCAGATCTACCTTTGTAGAAAATGTTAGTCTTCCAGGTCATTAGTTACAATGACATCAACTAACAGACCTAGCAATAGTTCTTGAGCAAACAAAAGATTAGGAAAAAAACAATTCAAAGAAAACTTAATTATTGCCCTAAGTGCTCCGAGTCACACAAGATTTTCACATGCTGTCAATTAAGTGAACCCTATAAAGTTATGATCTATGGCAAAATTCCACCAGAACAATTGTATCAGAACAACACATGTAATTAAATTATTTCTGCCAACAAAGTCATCAGTCCAGCATATATTAGCCCTTTTCAAGACTAAGCATTTTTTTTAAACCAGAAAGTGCTTTTATGGTGTTACCATCTTGATTAAAGCATTTTTCATCACTAAGTTCCACTGAATGCAGTCTGTACTTAGAAAAGATATTTTGTACCCTGTCCACACAAGGTGAACCCGTGGAATAGCAGCAAAATCCTTTATGCAACCAGTTTGGGTTCCAGAAGGCACACAAAAAAACCTGCACAACATTAAATGAGAGCAGGAAAAAACCCTGAGCTATTCATGCAGTAAACACCACACTTCCCACCCACTGAATGACATACAGAGCCTTTAGGGGAAAGTAAATAAATAAATAATCAGTGTTCCTTCTTTCCCATACTGTTCTGCTATATGCCATATGCTTTTTGCCATATGTAACTATAACTGAGTTTATGTACAGAGCTGATTCTGTAAAAAGAAGCTCCTACCTAGAGATTTTCTCATCTCCTGCAAACAGCAGTTCCCAACATGCTTATGAGGCTTTTATTCCATTATGGAAGCTCCCAAGCTGTCCAGCAAGACTAAATTCAAAATGTTACACATTAGAAGTCCAATGAAATTTTCAAAACATTAAGAATGAGTTTTATATTAACATGACACATTGTGCAGGGGATATAATGTATTCACGAGTCATTCAAAGCCACTAGATTGCTTCTGTGCCTTTTTAAGTAGTACATTTTTAGTAGTCTTTTTGCTTCCAACACCAAAATTTCTGCAAGGCTGCTGACCTCAGAAATAGGGTTGCTACTGACCCCTAGTGTTAACAATGTCAGTCTCAATATGACTGGTTTCTGGCAAAAAAGCACGAGGAGTATCATCTTCCTTCAGCACCGTGTTGGTTCCTTTGACATAGCAAGTGGTCGGTCCCTGCCTTGTGCTGATGTTCCTTCCACTCTAGTTTACAAGCAAAAATAGTAGTATCCATTTCTGAAGAAAAAAGTAAATATAAACTTCTAGGCACCCCAGCAAATTGCAGATTTACATTTCTTCTGCTTTCCAATGTTTAATACATTTTCCATTTGAAGAAAACCAGTAGGATATCTAGAGCAGACTGGCAGTCCTTGCCTCAGGTGGGTATTTATAGCCTCTTGATCAGTTATTAAGGAATTAATGACAGTGATCCACAATCTGGCCTGCAAAGCCTAGTACAAGGAAAGGAGTCATAACTGTCAGGTTGCTTCAGGACTTGGCTGTCCCAGGTAGAAGTGCAGAATCCAGTGAGCCAGCTGCCCAGGTGACATAAAAGCTGCTTACAAGAAAAAGCTGTAACTACAGAAATGAAGAAGAGTCCTACCGTTCTACTTACAATTTTGAGTCCAGGTTCAGGAGAAAGCCCAGTTTGTCATATTCTGGAAAACAAAAGCAAGGGACACATTATCAAAAAGCTGCAGGTGTCTTCTCTGCAAAAGGCATCAAAACCAAAAAGCAGAAAGTCCTTATGGAAGGGTAATTATTCCTAACTGAAAATAGCTATATGGTAATTTCTAGTCACTTGTAACTGTTAATACAGATTATTGTTACTTCAAGGAATTCCCAGATTAATATTTCTGAATATCCAGGAAAAACTAAAGCAAGAGAACACATGGGGGTAATCATTAATTTAGAAATCACTAAAATTAATCAAGCTATCTGTAGTCATAAAAACAAAGCATTACTGAAACCACTCATGCAGTGATAAATGAAGCTTTCCTACTTGCTGTATGAATAATTTTGTCACTAATCTGTATGATAAACATTCCTCCTAAATCCTGACGTGGTAGAGCTCTCAAATTTTTCTTCATTTCTTGTCTATTCCAAACAACAACTCCATAATCAAGCAGTCCTTCTTCAGGAGTAAGTGACTCACAGTGGTAAAAATGCTTCAAGTTCAGATGCTGTTGTTCAATAGGAAACCGCAAAATCAGTTTAAGCCACAAACAGGGGAGAGCTACAGAAACAAAGTTATCACTGAGAACATCTGTAACTTGGCATTCAGCATCTTTGAATATATTGTGATCTTATAAATCAATCACTTCATACAAAAAATAAAAATACTGGAATTACCACGAGATATACAAGAAAAAGTAAAAGGTGGCCTCTTGCACTGAGTTAAGCTCAGGGGCCTCCTCACACTGAGAATCCACTGGGTCTTGCTACCATACAATAAAAAATAATACAAACATAGAAGCAAATAATCTGATCAGGGAGTATTAAAAGAAACAACAAAAAAAATTCTCAAAAGCTTTTAGGAAGAGCTCATTGGAAATACAGAAGATTGCTTTTCTCACAAGACATCCCCAGAATTTCTGTTGCGGCAGTTTTCCTTGGAAGATCACAAGCTTTTCATATTATCACTTACCAGCAGAACAGGAAAGCCTAAACATGTACCTAAGACAGAACAATTGCACCAGATAGGTCAATAGAAGCTGTGCCATTGTTTTCAATCCCATAAAGATTTAATGCCTGAGCCAAGGGAAATGTTATATTTGACATAACTTAGGTAATGTCAAGCTGCAGAATACGTGCACACTTGATAACGGCGCATGCCGTCTGTTCTCTGCCGGCGCCCGTGTGCCACCCACCATCCCAGTGGCAATAGACATTAGAAATGCACCTGTGCACCTCTCCTCCACCTTCCACATACTGACAGCCCCGTTTCCCTCATGTGCTGCTTTCTTCATAACTTTCTGAGTTTGTTCCTCCTACAAGAAATTATGTCTTGTCCAACCTTACCTCCTCCACACATACAATTGTGCATAGGAAAGTATCCATTCCAGAAAAAGAAACATGCCTTCAATTTTTATTCACCCTCCTGATTCCCAAAAACAACATCCATAATAAGCCAACAGCAAAAGAGATTTTTTTTTTCAATCTTTTTTTAAAAGCATCTACAGTCACTGACCCATCTACCATCAGTCTCATCCCCATTCAAGCCAACATTCCCTTCTTCCCAACAGGAAACACAAAAAGAGGAAATGCAGTAAGAGATTAGATCAACTCATGACTACAACAACACCATGGGCTTTTTACTAACTTAGCACTTCATAAGCTTTGCAATCAAAGCACCAGAAGATACACACATGCTAAACCCTAAGCACCACAGATGACAGACCTCCACCGTGATGTTTCTGTTTGTCACGTGTTTCACCTTCCTAGGTTTAAAGTTTTGATGTTCACTGATCATTGCTGACAGAGGTATAATGTTATAAAATGATATGTCAACTACCTCACAACGGATACTTTCCAAGAAATGCATGAACTACAACAAAACAGAGTAACACTTCCAGTTTCAAACTAGAAGCACAGGTGTGTTCTTGATTTTCAGCAGGGTGTAGGATTATCCTTTCAGGCTGTAAGGAGCATCTATGCTCCTTCCTCTCACTGGCTGGAGAAATGTGCAAGCTACTGCAGGCAGAGAAATGCTGCCCTCATCACAATCCATCTCATACTCACTGGCACTTTTGGAAGTCAGCATTACTATTAGCTTGGAAATGACTATCACATGCTGCTTCCCCAGGAAAGACATTAGGACCCTCTAAAATTACAGATTTAAAGTTCCATTCAGTTTTAGCAAAAATTAAGTCTTGCTACAGAATTCCAATGTCATTCAGTTGTATCACTTCAAATATAGGGGCCAAAAGCCAGCCCACATGCTGGCTGTAAGCAGCCTGAATTCACAAAACACAGATAAAGCCCCAAATATATGGAGAAAGCCAAACACACATAACCCAGCTGCAAGAAAAGGCAATCCTTGTCCGGAGTTACGTATTTAAATTAAAACAAGATGAAACACAGATCCACTAAATCAAAGTGCATCTGAATCAAAAACATAGTTTGTTCAGGGTGTGAGGATTACAGGAGAGGGACCGAGGTGATCACACAGCTCTTGGTCCAAGAAAGGGGCGACCCAAATCCTACCCTTTCTTCCCTCAAAGAAAGAAGGTAGCAAGAGCCTGCCTTAGCACTCGTGTCACCTCTCCATGCAATAAACTACAGTTTGCTTTCTCCTCTCAACACCTTAGTTTAAAGCCTTACTCACCAAGTTAATCACTTGATACACAAAAACATTTCCTCTCTTTTTAATGCAGTAGGATAAAGGAGAGCTGGACTATTAGAACAAAATAGAACAAAACAGAGAGAACAAGGTAAAAATACTCCATCATCTTCACCAAAAAACAGCTTGGGCCACCTGCCTAACTGTGAGAGTGTTAACTGTGGTTTGATATCGGTCTCCACCAAAATCATCATGATGACACTCCCCTGTACTCCCACCATTATTCAGGGGGTCTCTGCAATGAAGGATAAGGAAGACCCACCAACAGGTGCAGTTCTGGAGAGCTCCCTTCAGATCTACACCGGTAGGTTTGATCCAGCCAAGGCCACGTCTGACCCACCAATTTCCAGACAAGACACATATATGGCTGTGTGGCATAGGGTTTCTTTTTAAAGCAAAAAATGTGTAAAGGTAATAAAGAATTTATTTTGCAGCCACTGGAAGAACAACATGGAAGAACCTGATAAAGGCTTTATGTTATCAGCCCACAAAAGACTGAAAGGCCCATAAGAAATAAAAGCAACATTACTAAAAGAGTGAAAGGCAATCTAAGGATCACACTCACCTGTGCTAGGAAGCTACAGCTCTCAGGTGACAGTGTGGTACAGCAGTGGGCAGAAGCACAGAAATGAATAAACATGGGAAATGAAGTTTTATTGTGCCCCATAAGAACAAGAGGTCATCTTAGGCCAGAAATAAAATGCATTTCTAAGTTTCTTCTAAGGAAGACCAGAATTGAGTAAGAATCTAACAACTGACAACAATTTCTTAATAAAGCATGTAATTGGGATTATATGAACCTAAGTACAGCCAAGCATAGCAACTTCTATAAATGATGCAATTCCTGTGCCAAATTCAACGTTGGCATTAGCATGGGATTTTCTGCCAAGTACCCAACAGAAATCCAGATACCAGGCCACAAGTGAGAAATGCATTGTCTAATGTCTGTAAACTCCATGTAGACCACCCAGGAAGCCATAAAGCACCATGTACAGCTTTCAAATTGCCTATTGCATCTGTAGCCAATATAGCTATATAGAAGGAAAATGGGCAAAATTTTCCCCTTATGCTACTAATCTGAAATCAACAATCCAGGAATTAACTTGGCTCACTGGTTTTATCCTTTCTAACTACCCATAACCAATTTCACTGATGACTTGAGCACTATTCCTTTTAGCAGCCAGATACTTAGAACAGTACAAATAACTCTGCCCACAGAAATAGAAAATTAATTTTTTTTCTAAAGATGGGCTATATGCAGCTTGAGTTCTCTGTTTAACTGGTGATTGCAAGTACAGGAGGGAAGGCAGAAGGTTCAGTTTTAGCTCTCTTACTCCAAATGTTTGTGATTGTCCAAGAAATCAGTATGATTCTCAAGAGACAGAAGTCCCATCAAGAACAGCTCAGACCACCCTGATACATTTCATCCTGTCCAGTGCAGTTTGGTCTCTGCGGAACTGAGGTTCCAAGTGAACTAAGCCTTGGTCACTGTCCACATACAAGCTGTACATCTGTGCCAAAGGCCACAGGTAAAATGACTTACTCTGCAATGAAAAAGGTCAAACACATCACATTCACGTTGGTCTAAGAAAACACATATGGTCAGTTACAAAAGTTCAGCTGATGTAAAGTAATTCTGCTAGAACTCAAGAGACAAGAAAGAATTGATGAAAAAAGAGTCATGTTAAATGTATCAACTGAAAAGGACAAAAGAAAGCTTTTATTACAGGGTTAAAAAAATATCAATCAGGATTACTGAGCAACAATGAAAGTAGTAGACAAACAAAGACTTAATGCTCCATCCTTTCCTTAGGATTTTCACTTTAACCTCTTCTGTGATGGAATTTACTGATGAAAGCATTATCTTCTGAGGCTATTTAAATAGCTGGGGAATAAAAAAAGGCTGCAAAGGCAAGTTCAGAAGTGGTAAAGCTGAGGCCACCTGGGCTTCTCAGCACAGTCCTGTATAGATTGTATGCACGTCTTTGTTCCAGTTTCCTCCTCACCTTCATTTACTCTTTTGCATAAACACTTAACAACCTTTTTCTCCAGGTTGTCCAAGAGACATCAAGTAGAACACCAAGAAAACTGGTAAGACAGAGTCCTGGCAACTTTCCCCACTCTGTAAAAATACACAGAAGCAGCAGAACTGATATCTGTAAAGCTAAGTGCTTATCCCTTGAAGCCCAGCACTAGAAGTGTACCTAGCCAACCTGTGTCTGTGCAGAACCAGATGCACATTTCCACCACATATAGAAAAAAAAATCTTCAACCAATTTAATGTAGCCTCACAGGGTTCCTCTTTTTTTTTTTTCTGGGTAGCAAAAGAATTTCCTAAACTATTCTTACAGCAAAACTTGTCATTTCACATCTATTCTCTATATTCATAGACTGTGCAAACTTATCTAAAGATATCAATCCTTCTGCACCAAGCTCAATATTCATTTTCCAAGTACTGCACCTGCCAAACCCAGTCATATTTAATGCAAATTGATACACGAAGCACTGTCAGCACAACTGGTGCTGGTTACCTCGCCCTGCATCCCCTGGTGACACCTAAAATCATGAGGATACCAAATGTTTCAGATTTAGCAGCAAAAGGAAGTAATTTCTAGCTCTATACCTTCAAGGTGGTTTGTTTGGGGTTTTTACCCCCTGTAATTCCTGACTGGGGCTTCCAAAATCATCAGGCCCACCTTTACAGCCTGAGGATACCAACACACCAGAGGGGCCTCCTCCATTAGACACTGCAACCACATTGTTCATCCCCCAGGCACAG
Organism: Serilophus lunatus; assembly: GCA_013399895.1. NCBI lineage: Eukaryota > Metazoa > Chordata > Aves > Passeriformes > Eurylaimidae > Serilophus > Serilophus lunatus. The sequence continues at coordinate 688,711 of VXBA01004302.1, forward strand.
AAAGCTCAAGTGAGGAGTCACTTGGTGGTAGTGCTGTATAGATCTTCCATCAGGAAGGTCTTTTGTGTGCTTGCGTTACCTCCAAAAGGTGGGGAGGGTAAAACAAAAAAGAGGTCATTCTAGCATATTGCATTTTAAAAGGCTCTGGTTACCTCAATGTGCACTATGTAACTCCTTACAACTGGCTTTCCTAATCAAACCACAGCAACTTCAAAAGGTAAAAACGCAACTGACTGCTTTAAGCTGAATTTAGGAAGGACTCCAACAGAAGATGAAAATTTTCTCCTATGAACTGCATATGCCCTTTGCTTTTCCCAGGGAGTCATCTGTTTCAAACCAGACTGCAACCTTTGCTAAACAGTTGTTTGGCATACTACCACGACTCCACTTGGCCAATGGAATCAATGCTGCTCCACTGTGTCTTACGACATACTCTTTATTCTATAAATTGTATCATATTTCCTAATAAAAGCCAAGAACAATATTAACAAAGCAGTAATCTAGTGTTAATTACTTAAAAGATGCACTGACCTGATACAGAAAGATGCCACATGAGAGAGAAAAATCACATTCAAATACTTTTAATTAGAGGTATTCTTAAAGCTGCTTCTTGGCATTTGCAACTCAGCTCATTCACAGCTGTATTTTCAATTGGTGGAATAGAGCATTAATAAGCAGATAGATGACATTGAACATGCTGGCAAAGCCACAGAAGGACTATGCAACTGCTTCATGACAGTCACTGGCAGAGATTCAAACAGCTCCCACAGTCTACAGCTCAAAGAAGTACAGAATCAAGTAGAACTTCATTAATCAAAAATGAAAAGGGAAAAGCATTTTTGCAGAATAAAGCCACTAAAATCAGAAGAGAAAATATATAATTTTTCCCACTTATTTTCTGCTTTACAGGAATGCAGAAAAATGCAGCACAGTAAGTTTATCTCTCCTTTCCCATCATTACCACATGGTGTTAAAACAGCTAGAAATACAATTTGGTGAAAAAAAACCACAATATACTAAAGCCACATCAGCTCCAGACATAAATTTAAGTTGCTTTCCTCAAACAAAAACATCTACCAAAGCCTTGCAAGTGATACTAATTAATATAATATCTAAATTGATTATCACTGACCTGGAAATCTGGGAAATAGCAGTTTGTAATTGCAGCCATCTGTACTCTCAGAGCCTCATTGAGAAAGCAAATGAACAGCTAGGAATCTTCTGCAAGTCACCAATGTTTTTATTTTATGCTAGGAATCTATCACTATTCTACCAACTTGATACCTCGTGGTTTCAGTTGTATTTTTATTCCTGGCCTCCATCCAAAAAGCAGTCACCAAATTCACTCTGGAGTTGTATTCAGGAGGACAGACACAGGATTAGTCTCATCCTTCACAAAATGGTTATCTAAGCATCTTCAGCAGCTGAGTGAAACAGAGAAAGTTTATTTCATAGTTCTCACAGCTTCTCCCAAAATGGTTAAGGATTTTGACATAAATAATCACTAACAGCAAATTCCTAAATAGCACAGATTTAAATTCTCAGATGACTACTCCACTACCAGTGTGAACTCATCATCTGGAAACATGGTCTTACATGTGGGCTTCCACAAGCACATGAGCTGCAGCAGATAAGCTACTATAAACCAAAGCTTAAAGATCCATTTTATTTGCATAAATCAAAACAAACTTTTGATTAGGGTTAAGAACTAATTTGGAAAGTAAAAAGCAACAAGAACAAAAGAGTTTTAATATTCAAACAATTTGAGCAAGACCTAGAACCTAGATAACACTTGGTTCCTTCTGATGTTACAGCTAGAGTCTTTTAAGCCTGCAATAAGAACATCTGCTATGAACCAGCGGTCAGTACTGCAATCCAAAAAGTCTAACAAACAGCATAAGCCTCCAGCAGTAAGGCATTCAGATCCTTGGTATTTCCTACAAGCACAGTAGCATATGGGAAAATTGCATATTCAATGCACTCCTACCCTATGAGGCTTAGAGAAGAATAATTTAACTTGCTTGCTCTCAGATACAGGAGGTAGGAATAAGTCTTGAACAAAAACAGCAGGGGTATAAATCTGACTTTCAAGGTCCAATGTTTGATGTGCTGGCAACAAAATAAAGCAACTAGAGAGGGAAGCAAAACGAAAGGAGCACTAGCTGTCTATGGCAAGTGAATGAAATCTAGGTCTCCCCAAACACTCTGTGTCCTTGATTAATGTTTTCCCAAGTTCAGAGCATGACACCCTCCTTTCTGAAATGGTTTCAGCTGAAACGCTGGCCTAGACATCACATCAAACACTTATATCTGCTGCTGCTCAAACATTATCTTTCAAGTGAATGGACAGCCGTGAAGAGAATCACAAAAAAAAAAAATGGACTTGTGAAGGCTGGACCAGAGCATGAACCTCATGGTTCAGTCTCACTCCAAGCGTATTTGGCTGGCACGTCCTCTACTGTAATAATCCTCTGTGAAGCAGGACATTAAGGCTCCATAGCCAGATGAACTTCTGAACACTCAGTTCAGAAAGTTTATGCAGAATAACCCAGAGACTGTCATTAATCTGAGTTGCATAAGGACAGATTTTCAGCATCCCTGAAAAGCGAGATTTGCATGTGGGACAAAGTTAAGAGGAAAGCCAAGATAAGGAAAAACAGTCAATTCAAGCTGCAACAAAACTTTGCCCTTCGCATGTCATGATTAACAAGTACCAAAGAGCAATTCTAAGAAGCTGTTTAATATGCAAATATAAGTCAAATAGTACCAGTTTTAAGCAGCAAGAAATCTTAACAGGGAGATTATTATTCTCAGCTGTTTAATTTTGACTAATAAAGAAAGGTCCCTTCTTACCCCAACCTGAAACATCACCTACTGGGAATGGCTGGGCCTGGAGCTGCCATTTTTTCTGTGGGTTCTCTCGGGGCTCTGTCTTTTCCTGGGTCTGCAGCAAGGTGAGGTGGGATGGACAGCGGAAGCACAATAGGCACAGTTTTTCTCTCTCTCCTTCCTGTTCAACAAGGAAAGCTATCCCTCAGTTGGATAGACATCATACATCTTGACATCTTATTACACATATCAGTTCAAAGCAAAGTGAATTTTGCAGCATAGTGAATGCAAAGTATTAAACGTGAAAGCAATAGACATACAACTCTCCTGGATATTTCTGTGCCTCCCTTTTCAGATACACGAGTTCTCTTCGTATTTCTTCACTGAAAAAATTCAGTCTTATTGCAAGTGAAAGATCAAGTCTTTCAGTCTTAACTCCTAACCAATCCAAGCTTGAGTTGCAAAATGCAAGCAGAACAAAGACCAGTGCTCTTAAAACAGACCCAAGCAGTCCAATGGCTTACATTAGCCTATCTCCCACCCTCCATATTAACAGAACTCCAAAAGATACAGAGCAGTTATTTTTCATAACTAAGTTTACTTTCCTATTGCTAGTATGGTACCACAACATCTATGGTTAAGTTCTTAGATATGAAAACTTTTGAGTAAAATTCAGGGAAGGGTATCTCAAACCTATGTAACATCCTCCCTACTTTTGCAGGGTAAAGAAGCCGCCACCCAATACAGAAAGAGGCAGGCAACAACACTGTTCAGTTTTGCCATATTAACTAGAAAAAGAATGAATACAGGGTCTCTTCCCCCCATAAACACAACTATCCACTTGGCACCCTAGAGATATTCCCGCATCAGACCATGTATCCAGAATAGAACTATTTCCAGATGAAAGTTTTAGAGGAGATACATGGAGAGTAGAAAACATTTTGGGTGCTTTAAGCAAAGTAAGTAGCTACCACTAGCTCAGGTGTTAGTAAATCAGAAATGTGTTCAAGCTTTGCTGTTAGTGTCAGGCAGCAGGATGTCTTTCAAACTGTGCAGGCAGAAGACAGGTGCTATGTTGGAAGGCAGCATATTTTCCCTATCAACCTAAGAGGAAAGGCTGGCAAGCAAGATAAAATTAAAAAAAAAATCCAAGTGAAGGTTTTGTCTTTTCTGCAAGACAGTAAATATCCCCATCCTTTGAGTGCTAAGGCATTTTAAGTTGTAAGAGCAATTCTTAGCCTTTCCCTTATACTTCATATATTATTATATGTACACTGTAAACTGAATTTATCAACTGTCATGCTCAGTATGCTGTGCCTTGGCTGCAGCTTGGGCATTACACACAGCCAAACAGATAGTTACTCATTTAATTAAGTAGCCCTCCACACAAAAGAATTTTTGATTTCTGGTTCAGTTTAACTGAAGATCATGCTCAGGTTCCACAGGAAATTACATTGGGAAGGATTTTGCCCTGTGGTTCAATAATACTGGTCAATCTCCACCCAAAGCAAAAGTTTCCAGCCCTTCTTGTTCAGTTATGACTCTTTCACCTTCTCCTTCCTGGAAGCATTCCTGATGTCTTTCCCCAAATAACTCAACTGTTTGTTTAGCTGAGAAACTCTCCTAGAAGCATGGAACAGTTTTTCTTCAGCCTTTGGGTGACACCATCTTAATGCCTTTCACATGAGAAGCACAAACTGCATCACCAACGCATGAAATGTGTCCAGGTCATCTGCCTCGCTGGGTAACAGAAGGAGCCCCACGTGTCAATCCTCGTGTTGCACTAAGACTCAATGCTTCCACTACACTTAGGAAAGGACCACTTTGGCTAGATGGTTGACTCTCACAGAAGTTTGACTCAGTGGCCTGCCTCCCAACATGGCTACCATGTCCAGTTAAGTAGAAGCCTTGTCATGAGGTAGGAGAGAGAGAAGAAGGCAATGTTGTACCTGAGCCTATTGTACGTCCAACGGAGTCAAAGGAAAGAACCATTGAATCTGTAACACAAGAGTACAAGTTCATTTTCTCCTTTTTTTCAGCACCATTTCTTGCTGTAACATATTTTTTGTTATTTTCCTTAAGTAATTCCTTGTGCTCCCTTCCACCAGGAAGAACAACCTCTTCACCAATCAGACAAGATAATAGACATCTAGCAAAGGCAGAACAATGGTGTATGCAGTAGATCACAGTGTCATTATCTAATGAATCATTGAAAATAATTTCATTTCATGACTAATAAACTTGTTCACCCTTAGTAAAACTAAATCATAATATGCTTTGACTGCTGGACTAGGGAATTTTTTCTTATCAAGTGTATTATCAATATTTTGTCCCCACTTAGGGGCCTTGCCTATTATGATCAGTTCTTCCCCGACACTGTTTGCTAAGCCAAGCACTTTGTGCTCCTTGTACTTCTCACCATGTTTTCTACATCCTCACTCACACTCATGGCTCCCCAACTCTGTGCATTTCAATTCATCAATAATCTTCACCTTTTTACTGTATGTAGTACATGTGCCAAGCATCAAGAAAATATAACCTCTCAACTTGATACCCTTTATTTATCCACCTGGGGATCACAACAATGGTTTTATCCATGACTGCAATGTCAACCCTTCTCACTGCTTAACACCTGATACTTTTAAGTCCCTGTTTCATAAGATGAGACATCCTTTGCTTCAATCGTAGTTTAAAGTTTCTAGTTTTCATATATACAACTGGACATTTAGCCATGTAGAGAAACCCTTATTGCCTGCTCACGCTTAGTTCACCCCATGACTCAGAACCCTTTATTAGTCATTTTCCTCACATAGCACTCTTCCAGCCTAGAATCTGTTTGCAAAATTATCAGTAATAGGTTGATATTCTGCTCCAAGTGGACCTGCAATATGGTCTCATGCTGAATAGTGGGATTTTTCCTCAGCTTTATGCTTGCTTGAGGCAAGCCAACACAAATTTTGGAGTAAGCCTCCTAGGTTCCATATATTTTTATGCCAATCTTAACTGAAAGAGAAAGCCCATTGAATTCTACTCTACTACCAGTGGTGCAGAATCGGGCCCAAAACTTAAGAGACAACTTGTCAATACCTAAAACACATAAATTAACAAAACCACCACGATAGGATTAATGATTTTATGAAAAGAGAAACTATAACCTAACACAGCAATAGTAGAACAGCCTTTCATCTTCAGCTAAATGAGTAGATTGAATCCTTCGACATTTCTGTAACGTCGGTTTCAGATGTGAACAACTGATCACTCGTGATTCACAGCACCACAAACACTGCCAAGGTGCAAGCCCTCAGTGCAAGCCAAAATGCCCAAGCACAAGCAGATTTAGCCTGCTAAAAAGAGTTCAAGCTGCAGCTGCATCACCTTAAATTTGGGAAGGCTACAATCACATTGACAGTTACTATGCTACAGAGGACAATAACTTGACATAGGACCAAGTCCTTGGCTTCTCCATACTGTACATAGCCTCAGTGCTTATTTTCAAACTCTTAAAAATTCAGTAAGAAAGTGCTGATTTCCAAAATAAACACAGTAAGACTGTCAAATTAATTTGGCTTAAAATGATTTCAAAAAAGGCCTGTGCTGTCTCAGATCCAACATTATAGTAGTAACATTTAAAAAAAATGAAGATATCACTAGTCTCAAAACTTACTCCAATAACAATAAAAATCCATCTGGTCTTAACAACTGTATTTCCTCTTTTGGGAATAAAATTCAGACATCACTATATTATTCTAAATAGAAAGGAGTTTAATTCATTTTAACTGCATTAACTTCATCTGCCATCAATTCTAAAGTATCTCTGTGGGGTTCTACTTCTGAAAAACTGTTGAGATTTTTATCAACATAAAGTATTGCCTTGTAATTAAAGCCAAATTTAAATGTTGTTAATTTTCCTGCAATATATTTTGCATTCAAACACTGCACATGAAATATTAGGACTCACCTAAGAACAGCTGAAAAGCAGCAAATGAATACCATTACTGCTGCCCACAAAAATAGTATAATGTTTCATTTTGACTGAGAACATTATCTTCCTCATATAAAAAATAAAAACTAACAAGCAGAGTAAGCCTGTGAGCTCCCTTTTCCGTTCAGCCCCCCATGCAACTATTAGTTTCACAGTTTCAGCATCAAATTCGCTGTGAATAAACTGTATCATAGTCAACTCCCCCTCGATGTCCGCAAGTAGTTTCACAAACCATCTTTATTAAAACACTGTGTTTATTTCTTGCATTAGCACTTCAAAAGGGATGAAACTGTACACTGGAAAAAAGCTGAGAAGATAATCATACATCACCTTTCTTTTACCCAAACAGCTATTCACATTCAGCCAAATTCAGAGCTACAAGTCATTTCTGTCACAAGTTGATGGAGATAAGATTTTCTTTGAGGCAAGCCAGATTTATTTGCAAATATTCCAAGACCTGCTTTCACAAACATAAGAAGAAAAGTTTCTTTGCTTCTGTCTTCAATTCTCTTCCAGACATCGACCAGTTCAAAATCCTCCCAACTTTCTAGATGTTCTTTTTGCCAGGAAGTGTCCACGTCTGAGGGAGCAGTTCCCAACCTTTCAGCTGCCTACTTCCATGAAGCAGCTTAAACGTTTTTTCTCCTGCCTTAATTGAAGGGCAGCCTTTATGCCCACATCATGAAACCTGACACACATTATCTTGCCAAAACATACAGCTTAAGGCTGCACACACCACAGTGCCAGCCTTTTACATCTTGTTTTCATGTTACTACAATCTTTTTTTCAGTGAGTACAGCCGTTTAAAAAAGAAAAGGAGAAAACCTCAAGATACAGCAAAACCCAAATGCAATTCTGGATCTTATTCAATCCGTCAGAAGAAGCAAAGACAGCAGAGACATTCACTTATTTAGAATGATATCAGTACCAGGAATAATGACGGCTGAGGCATCACGAGCCAGACTGCAACACTGCTTTGGATCAAATTTGGGATAAAGGTACATTGGGACCTATGCTCTGGGTCACACCCCCATCCAGACAGAGCATCACAAATTGGACCAACACACGAATCTGATCCATCATCCCCCAAAAACCAGTGCAGTGCAGGGCTATCTGAATGCACTCCATCATAGCCCCTCTGGAGTGTGGAGGAGTGCTGCACAAGACCCTGCTTCCAGGGCAGCTTCACCACTGTGAAACAAATACAAGGATTCCATTTCATTCAGAAACCAGAAGGTCCAAGATAGACTGTGCAGAGACTCAGTGCTGCTCTGGAGAGATTTAAACTCAGTTCCAACAATGCTCCATACTAGATACAGAGCTAAATGTGCCTTTGAAAGAACACATCTGGATTTGTGCAGTTTTGTCTTTAAGTTAAAACAGAAACAAAACTGCAAATCTGAGGTGACTACCTTTGTTGCTGCACTTACACCACAGTCCAGCCAGGCCCACCCGGTTACATGGGCTGACTGTTCCTCAAAGCAAGGGATGCACTTCAAGCGTTGCTGACCCTTTGTGCCTTGACACCCCCCCACTTTTCACTACAGTATCCCCTATTTGAGATCCTTCCTCCTGTTTGTTTTGTTAACCATGAGCTTTTTCAGGGCCTGGATAACTCTGCACCACATTCCTCAGTCCCCAAGACAGGCAAATTAAATTACTGATCTTGCTGCATATATTGTGCACCTTAGCTCTAAGCATTTCTGGATACCAGACAACTACTTAACTGCTTCTTTTCCACTACTCAAGTTTCTGAACAGAAAAATAAATGAAGATTTGGGTCTTCATAAATAAGTGATGATCCTTACCAACAAACTGCAGATTTGTAGGAGATATAGAGAAACAAAAGCATGCTGAAAAACATCTGAAGTTTCAGACTCCAAGAGAGAGATGCACACACTATAGGATAAATATTTAACATATAGGTACTACACTGGAGAGATGTGTGGAAATAGCTCTTAAAGCCCAATTGTGTCAAGTTCCTAAAATCAAGTAAGAGCAAATACATGGAACCACTTCCAGAACAAATACTATTCTTACTTTGATATCATCATTGATGAAAATGCAATATACAAACTGAAAACAAGCAGTGGCAACACAGAATGAGAACAGCAAATATAATCCCTATTCAGATAAGAACTGTATATAACCTGTTTGTTTGCCCAAATGCTGTTTCAGAATTTCAGTTAAGACTTTTATAGTAAGCCACTCTGAGAAGCCACTGACTTTTTGTTGCTCTTTACAGATTCTCCCTGCAAGGACTTGTAGATATTTGCCTTACCATATTGAAAACCAAATAAGCCAAATCAAAAAAAAAAAAAAAGGCAACAAAAAACACACCACCAAAGCAAGCAATACCAGACTTCAGCAATAAAGTAACTTCCCCAGGAAAGAAGAAAAAAACCACGATTGCATCCTGCTTTGGAAGTGGTCCTGAGAAACCACAAACCTTCAGTCCCACAGGAGTTTTAAGAGTTTAATAATAAAGGCTTAACACAGCCTCAATACCACATACCATTACAGCAATACACGCCACAGGCCAAGCCAAACAGGGAACACGGCAATCCATCACAACACAAGGCTGTAATATGGCACATCCTCATTCAGACACTCAAACTCTGAGGTCTGCATTGCTTTCTTGTATGCATAATCCATGTAAGTGTCTCATTCCATATCCCTGCTCTCCAGATAATCCAACAGACTCCTACAGAACTGCAACCTGTATTTAATAACATTTAATAATAATCTCTACCTACAGAGATCGATCAGAGACCAGATATCCTGCAGAGTTCCATCAGCTGGACTGGGGATGGCAATTGCAGTAACGTGAATAAATAAAATTTTGATTCAGGGTCAGGAAGAAAAAAATTAGGTTCTTCAATTTTACACAGAATTACAAGGCTATGAATAAGGGTCTGTGTCATTCAGCTGTCTCCCTTTTTCTGCTGAGTACTGAAAAGGGGAGGATCAAATACCTCAATAGACATCAAAATTTCTATTTCAGATCAATATTTTAGAAAATAACATATACCAGAGAAGGAACACTTAATGTATAAACTCTGCACAACTTCCTGACAAAGAAATCTATAATAATGACAACTACTCTTACACTTCATCTAGTCAGGAAAAGAAGCTCACAAAAGCAGTGCCACTCTCAAAAAACATGCTACTGTCACAATTCACTCGGCAAGAAGACCTGTCTTAGAACATCTCCCTCCCCAAGGAAAAAATATTTTGAACAAGACCCACTCTTGTCATGTCAGTGTAACTTTCTGGATAATTCTTACATCCAAGGAATTGAATGGAACTTAATAATTTCATTTTTTTCAGAGATCTCGCTTAGATACCTAAAGTATGAACATCCTTCCTCAGATGTAGTAAAACACAGCTGCCTTGTAAATTACTTGACAGTGCAACCTTCACTTCCTACTGCATTGTTTTACTTGCTGAAGGTAGATTTAGGGAAGATCTGAGTAATTTACTCAGTTTAATGACAAATGCCATCCTACTAATTTATTATCTTATTTTGCATTAATGCATTCCCCCAGCTTGGTTTATTTGTCTTTACTAAGATCTTTCTTCTATAATGCCAACGATTCTCCTACTTTCTGCCTTTTTGTGAACACGGTGCTCTGTGTTAAGGGCACTGGTCACCACAATAACATCTCTTGTACTACAGCCTCTAGGATATTCTGAGTTACTCGTATTCATTATTTAAAACACAAGACACTAATAAAGACACGCCCTAAGCACCAGTTCACACACTGTGAGTGAAGGTCAAAGGGAATATATGTAATATCATTCTTGCTAGTAATCTCAGCTCCTACACACCTACTCTGTGAAAAATAATCAGTAGTCCTCCCATGTTTAGATGCCACAAGGAGTTATGATCTCAAGTGTATTGTTTGAGCAGTGTAATTCTAAGATTTTCAATATCTAAGATGAAGAATATATGATGACACACACAGAGCATAGGCACACTTCCTAATCACACATGTGAGAGCTAATAGCAAATAAAGGGACTGCAAATTTTGGCAAACAAAACACACACAGACTTTCAGTCCAGTGCTATCTGCAACTGATAGGAGACTCAGGCTCAAAGTTCAAACTTAGTCCCTTTATGGGAAGGAAAAAGTCACTTGGCAACAGGACACATCTTCAGCAACAGGAAACAATCTTATTGTAAAGAACATTTCCAATAAACTCTGGATTTAATAAATTGTTTTTAAAAAAGGCTGCAGTTGTGTTTCTGCTGCACTAAATTTGAAAGCATGTCCTGTGTGCCACCTGGCTATTGTTTCAGTATGGAGAGATGTGGGAATGTGCCTGGTGCTTGTTTCACACAACATACCTGTGAGGGAAGATTTACCCTCATTTGAGAACACATAATATTGTGAAATAGCGTAAGAATGGAAAAATTTAATTCTTATCTAAATATTAATTCACTCATGCACTGTACAAAGTTAAAAAGTTTCTGCATTGTTGCTCTAACCAGTATCTTTAAATACCACCCTCACTTATAAAGCACACAGTTCTAAAGAAGGCCAGTAGGTTCTCCTTCCATTTCTGTGGCAGAACCAACACACCCTTTTTATTGAAAGTTGACTCGACAGCCAAGCTCAGATCTGAGCCTAAATTCCTTGGCCATCCACTCTGCCCAGACATCAGGACCCTTTTGTACTTCAACCTGGAGCCATCCAGCTTCCCCGCTGACAAACCTGACTCAGAGCACTGACAATGAGGCTCAGCCCAAGCTCTGCTCCAGGCAGGGCAGGCACAGCTGGTCCAGAGCTTGTCCCTGCACACTCGTGGGGCAAAGTAAACCACACCCAATAGGGGTGATTTTGCTATAACCTCTGCAGCCCTGAACAAGTCCTTCGATTAAATTGCTCCTCATCTATAAAAATAACAAATCTGCTTTCTTCCAAAGATCCTTGGATAAAAGCCTTGAGACCAAAGAATGGATAAGTATTATCACTTGTCTGCAGAATTTAATGTGGAATCAAGATCTACTGGTTACACTGTAAACAGAAAAGTAACTCTCTATCACCTCTCAATCTCCTGTCATTGAATTAAAAATACAGCTCTTAGTGATAAAAAACTTGAAAGATATTTCCTTAACAAATTTTTATTAATTTCATGGAAACTAACCAACCTTTACACTTGCTGTTTTGTTCATTGCTCCTTTTTCATCAGGACCTTTGTAATGAAGTGACAAAAAAACTGAAGAAGAAACAACACTCATGTTCTGACCAGATGTATTTTCAAAACGGTCTGAGCATGCCAATTTTATTCATTGTGCAATGAATGAATGGAATGAAAAGATGTGGTGTCCTGTGCCAGCTGGCAAATGCTTCAGAAGGATATTACATTGCTATTGTCTTCAGCAGGGCCTGAGTAACTGTTTGGTGGCAGAACGGGCTGGTATGTTTAGCTCACAAGATCAGTATTTATTTGGATCTACAATGTAACTTCCCAGTGCCATGACCAACACAGAGCCACACTGAGCATCCAGCATGTGCAGCTCCCTGTTCCAGGGGAAGGCCAACAGCTTTGGCCTCTCACATGGCTCTTCCCAGAAAGAAAATGGACAGTTCCCAAAGACAAGGGAGGAAGGGAGATCAAGGTGCTGCAGGTATTCAGTGAAAATACATTTGGCTTTGAGGAACACAACTGTAGAGAAGTACAGAACTGCCATAAAGTCACAAAAACACCCAGGCCAAACTCTACCAATAAAGCTGGTAAACAAGAGTTTCTTTTCTTGATAGAGAAATCTTTTCATTAATCCCAAACAGATTCCCAGTATTTTAAGGAGCTCATGATTTCCTAAGCCACACCCCATAATTTGGTTTCAATTATAATTGTAGCACGAAGTTAGTCTAGTCCCAAATTCCATAATGGAACATGCAATAAATTTCAAACCAGTAAAATTTCTCTCTTCTAAGATAACAAGCTATGTGGCAAGACAGAAAATGGGTATCAGCAGCTGAGGAATTACACAGCACTAAGAAAATTAATTCTGTATTTTCATATTGCAAACAAAATATATATTGTTAGCTTAGATACTATAAAAGACAAAGCCTGCATAACTAGAAACAAATTGCTTTACTCTTGTAGTATTTTAATTAAATATGGACATGGGCTTTTACCTTAACAAAACACAGTCTAAGAGCAGTGTCTTAAATGTACATATACTCACACAAATATCAGAGAATTCTGGAAGGCTGACCCGCATTATTCTTTGTTTTACATAAAGATATCTGCACACAATCAGGACAACTATTATTTTAATACTCCTGCCTACTGGAGTCACTCAACTATTTATCCTCCCTCATGTGGAAAAACCTTTTTCTGTGTGTTGGCTTTCCAGAGCTAGCTCTCAGGAAACCCTCCTTTCTCAAACGCAGAAATACAAATACTTCCATCAGGAAGCTCACATTCTTGAGTTTGTTTGAAAGTGATCTACAACTTACAATATTAAGCCAATGGTCAAAAGCCTCCCAAAACCTTAAAGCACAGAACATCTGGCCCAGCTGCCAGAATAACTGCCAACAAGGTCAGATGTACAGCTTTACCGTGATACTTGTCATCTCTCTCATCTCTGCCCAGAGCACAAAGAAATGTCAGGAAGGAGTAAAGTACAAGAAAAGTGTGTGATCATAAAACATCTCCTTTATAAAACAAGTGCTTTATAGGCATCTTCTCTAGAAAATGGCCTTGTTTTAATTTCTTCTGCATTACAATGACCTAGTTCATTTATTATTATGAAAGGTGATACTGAACAGAAAGTCTGTTGGATCCATTTTTCACTCATGGTTTTTTTGCATTTTGGGGCCAGGGGGAGGTTTGGGAGAATTTGTTTAGTTTTTAACAGCATCACCACAACTGATTCCAAAATCTGGAGATTTCCAGGTCATCAGTTCCTCAAACTTATAAAGTTTCCAAAGCGTGCACTAAAATTTTTATTTGAGAGGTCCTACACAGTACATGATTTTACAGGTAGTAGACATATACAAGGAGATACTCAGCCTAAATTCTTCCTAAGCCAAACGGCTTGAGGAGCAGCTTGTTTGCCTTCAGCTTGTCTTCACCTCACAGACACACTAACTGGTCTATACAGGGTGTTATGACTACACAAAAGCCTTCACATCCTAAACCAAACATCAACACAAACAAATCTGAAATAAAGATGTTCCCAGAGTATCCACCTGACAGCTGAAAGCTCCCATATTCACAGGAAAAACACAAAAACACAAAAAAAGCCCCCCCAAAGAAAAACCACAGTAACTTTGAACAGTCCATATGGAGATTCTCATTTCCTACTATCTTCTTTTACAGAAATGTTTGATTTAAATTTTAAAAAAGGTTCATCAAACCATACAAAAAATAACCCAGAGATGTACTATATACTGTCAGTAGTGCCTCAATTCCATGAACAGAAATTGCAGAACAATGAAAAACTTAGTGAAATAGCAGCTGCAAGACTGGAAGTTCATCACCACACCACCCAGCACTTGGACAAATACAGCTGGAGACAATCTAAAGGAAAAGTATTTTTCTATCACACCACATACAAAAATACAATGAATCCCTTCAAATTAGCACTTGGCAGAGAAACAAGTCAGTGAGAAAAAAAATTAAAATAATTCCAAGGCACTCAGAAGGTTTAATAACAAGAAACATTGGTTCCTCTCTAGGATCAATGGAATTAAACTGCTGAGCACCCCATTAAACTGTTTCACAAAGCCAGCCAGCCTTCTTTAAAAAAATAACTTAGTGTAGTTTCCAAGTCAGCAGCAACTAAAAGCACAGCCAAGCTGCCACTCCTCTAACAGGGAAAGGACAAAAAAAAAAGTGCCAGTCTCACCTCCAGCTACAAGAATATTTCCTGTCCAAGAATAAATTGTATTGAAAAGATCCTTGACCATCAGCCTGAAGCTTACAGTGGCAAAAAGCTTGTGTGCAAAACTGGAACAGGCAAGTAAATTAGTAGAGAACTGCAGAGAACTGCACTGCATCCAAACATACTGGGTGACACTATTTGGGAAAGCCACAAAGTCTCTTGCATGTTTGCAACAAGCAAACAAATGCCTTAGAAAACAAAACTAAACAGAAAAACCACTCCCAAATCAGAAAGAAAAAATCCATCCACATCAATGGACTACTCCAATGAAAATACAAAGACAAGGGTCTCTAAACTTGCTTAAGAACAGTAATCCAGCATCCAGTAGTAGCAGCATCACCAAAACATCCAATTTTTTTTTAAGGTCCTGTGAAACTGCCAACTCTCATTTCACCAAAAGTTGAAACTTCAGAAATTGAGAGATGCCAAGAGCAACTCCCATTCTAATTCAATTTCCACAACGAAAACCCACTGTAGTCTCAGAAAGACAAAACTTCCACAGCATTCCACAACAGACTCCAGTCCTTATTAGCATTTCTAGCCACCTGCTCAAGTGTGCTCCCAGCCAGGATTTCACAGGCTCTCTGGGATTCACAAATTTTAGAGTTTCACAAATTTTGGATTACTCCACTAGCAGAACTCCTTATAAAAGGCAAGTTATTTTATTAACCTTATTCTGAAACAGCTGCCTCATCTAACACAATTTCATTTGAGTGGCAAAAAAAAACCCAACAGCTTGATGTTGGCAGGTCTGGGATCAATTCAGAAATGGAAGATGGCCTCTTCTTGGTTTGTGACAAGTCATCAATGTTGGCAACTTTTTGGCCCTAAGTTTGACTATGAAATTGCCTGCACAACTGAACAGATGATAAGGAGAGGAGAGAATTAAGTGAACGGAGACAGCAATGAGTACAGCATTCTACGAATACAGAATATTGTAGAAGCCTGAGACAGCAGTTCACAAAACATAAAGGCCAAAGATAGCAAACTGTAGGCTTCCAAATGGCCTAAGCTGTTGGTTTTTAAAGTCATGGTTTGGTTGTAGAGAAAGAGGTTCTTTTGGTTTTGTGAAGTTTATTAAGCTTAAATAAAACAGACCCTTTCTCAGGCTAGGTAGAGACACTGACATTCCTTCTAAACCATACTCAACCATGCCCACTAACTCTCCCCAAGCAAACCAAGTAATGCAACACTAACCAGAGCAGGTGCTATTCAAGGTGATACACAAGCCCAAGCATCTCAAAAGGCCGAGGACTCCATATGGAAAAACACAACCCAAAAAGCTGGATTTAGGGCCAAGTACAAAATTGCACATCCTACTGCAACCACTTTAAGATCCTCACTGCATCCAAGCAGCTCGTTATCACCAGCCCCAAGCCCACTGACACCCCAGAGAAGGAAATAAATGGTAGTGGTTGCAGCAGAGCACTTTCCCACTGCTGGTTTTAATCAAGCTAATTTGGCAGTAGGGACTGACAGCAAACAGAACCTTCTCAAATCACCTTACAAGCATTTTTGCCAGCATTTCACCATCAGTGATGACCAGGAATACTGGATATTAACTAAGACTTATCTGAAATATAGCATTTAAGAAAAGTGTATCCACTCTCCTTTAATATCATCTGGTACAGCCACTGCTTACAGATAATGAGGTGTGAGAAGATGCAGAACTTGAAGAAAGGTACCAGATAAATTCCACTGAGAAAATCACTCCTGAAAAAGCAGTTAGATTACTTGCCAGAATCCCATCATACCTTGGCCACACACCCATGGTACCTGACATTTGTAAATGACCACATGGATATTGAACTGATTTTGGAGCTGTAACAAACAGAACAGCCTATGTAAGTCCTGGGCTAATTGTGCAGTTTTTCTTTTGCAGGTACATGCAGGACAAGACAGCTTCACCAGGCAGAAATGCTTTGAGTTATACCATGATCTCAGAATATTCCAGGGTATGGCCAGACTGTGTAAATTTAAGCTTACTAAGGGAATGGGAAAGGGTCCAGCAAGAGAGTAATTTTAATGGCAACTAGATGAAGTTTTTTTACTAAGGTAAATATGTGTCCAGCAATTGGAATCAGAGAGACTAATGACATCAACGCCAGCATTGGTACATGACACCAACTCACTTAAGGAACAGATGTTATCAGTAAATGTCAGTTAAAAGCATGCTGAAAGTACAGCCTCCTGCAAGAACATTCAGCACTTGCTCAGATCTGGTCTGTTTGATTCACTCAGGAATATCTGATACAAATGCTCTAGCTCACATTAAAACACACAATAAATGCAGACTGGCATATTAATGATACTGACACTCAAGCCAGGGAAGTCGCAGAACCAAGCCTTAAGTCCCAACCAGGGCAAAGGAAACAAGGCAACTTGCAAGATCATAAGTCTGGGCTTCAGGAGAGCAGAATTCAGGGACCTGCTGCTGAGAAACCCAGAGTTTATGGGCCTTGGGAAAAGACAAGTGCAGGAGAGTCCACTAATTTTGAAGAATGACCTACTCCAAGCTCAAGAATCATTCAACCAGCATGCAGAAAATCACAACAAAGGCACCAGGAGACCCACATGGATAAGCAAGTAGCTTCTGACAATACTTAAACGTAAAAAGAATGCACACAAGAGGTGGAAGCAGGGTCAGGTGAGCTATGACAAATGTAGAGACACTGCCTGAGTGTGCAAAGACAGGCTTGGGAAGGTAAAATCCTGCCTGGAGTTGAAAATGGTGAGGGACATGAAATGCAACCCAAAGTGCTTCTACAGGTAATTCAGCAATAAAAGGAAGACTAGAGAAAATATGGCTCTCCTGCTGACAAAAAAATAATATGGAAAAAGCCTGGAGAAATGGGCAGATTGATCTTATTATTTTCTGTAAAGAAAAATGTAATTTTTTTAAATAAAAATTCCTCCTGAGAAAGAATAACCATGTCTTACAGGCCAGGTGCCAACCTACTGGAAAACAGCTTTGCAGAGAAGGACCTGGGAATCCAGGTGGAGCAGCTGAACTGAGCCAGCAATGCATCCTCCTTGCAAAGGTGGCCAACAGCACCCTGGGCAGCATGAGGAGCAGGGCTGAGGGGACCCTTCCCTTGATCCAGCACTCAGGGGGCACTGCTGGAGGGTTGGGGCCACTGCTGGGCTCCACATTACAAGAGAGACCCACTGCAGCAAGTCCAACAAGCTAAGATGATTAAAAGATTGGAGCATCTGCCATGAGGGGAGGCTGAGAGAGCTGGGATTGTTCAAGCTCGAGCAGAGAAGGCTCAGGAGGATCTTGGTAATGTAACCTGATAGGAAGGATTAAAGAAGGTAGAGGTGGACTCAGAGGTGAAGTGCTCAGTGAAAGGACACAAGGCAATTGGAACAAGCTGAAAGGCAGGAATTTCTGTTTAAACATAAGGAAAAAACTACAACTGTACTATGAGAGTACCTCCTAGTCTCAACTCTTTTGTGACTCTGTGAAATACCCTTGTTCTATCAGTATTGCTCTCTGGGTTTTAGTGCAAACACTGCCCCTCACCTGAAACTGATTCAGAGCAAATTAAATGCAGAGGACTCAACTGAAAAAAATACAAACCTTCCCAGTCTGCTGGCAATGCTATGCCAGGCAAGAAGTCTTAACAATGCATCTCAAAGTGAGAACTGAATTTATCCTGAGTAGAGAACAGAATAAATCTACTAACTACAAGGTTAAGGTTCACTTTCAAAGAATATCCTTCCTAGGACAATGAAATATATTGTTAATGGCTACTATTTGAGTCCAGAAGATTTCAAGCAGGTGGATTATTAAGGCCCTGCATTCTGCTAGTACAAACTTAAGTAGTGATACCACAGAAGGCACAGCTTCCCAACACAGCCCCAAACAGCCCCTGAGCCCCTTCCCCCTCATGTGCTTCTTTGAGCTATCACAAGGACTCCCCTGGCTGAAAGGTCAAACTGGCAAAATGCCTTTCCATCTTGGTCCCCTGCCAGTTTGGAGTAGGCTGGCACTGTTTGCCACACCATCAGTCAATCAGAACAGAACCAGGTGGCTCAAGAGGTAGACACGAGGGTTAGGGTTAAAGCATGAAGAATGTGAGTGATGTTTCAAATGATACCTATAACCTGTGCCAGCAGTGCTTCCTGCAGACAAAGCCCACAAGCACACCAACACCCTTCTATCCACTCCTCCTCCACTGCAGCTCTACCCCTACCAGACACCTCCTGTTTTCTGCTCCCAGTGAACTTCATGACTAAAAGCTGCCCTACCATCCCAGAAACATGCAGAAGAATGAAGACAAACTGGGGAAACAACAAATTGGGAAAACTTGGCAGGGTCTATGAATAATGTTTTTTCCAAGCTTGTCTACATAAAGTCACACTGTGGTACCTGTAAAATTATCAATGTGGACAAACCATGATGAAATGTACACTCAGCACTGAAGATCTTGGTGTTTCAGACAGTTTGCTACTATACCTACTATGACCTTGTACCTAAAAGGTACAAGATACCTACAAAGGGTCTTTTCTGACACTATGGTTTAAATCCGTTGGTGAAGTAGAAAACTTCACTCAAAGTCGTTAGTTTTGACAGGTTAATATCAAATAATCCCATATCAGAATTCCACAAAAGCACAGAATGTTTTGAGTTGGGAGGGACCTTAAAGATCATCCAGTTCCAATCCCCCTGCCATGACCATGTTGCTCAAAGCCCCATCCAACCTCATCTCGAAAACTTCCAAGAAGGAGGCAGCCACAGCTTCTCTGGGCAACCTGTTCCAGTGCCTCACTTACAGCAGATTTGCCACAAAAATCAACATACCATGTAACTATACCCTTGGAAACTTAAGATTTGAAAGTTCAGGTTGTTTCCACAGAACTGAAATGATCCCTGCCAAAGCAGTAACATTCCTTAAAAGCGGGTCTTAAATAACAGCCCACCTGTTGACATTCAAATAAAACTCAACTCCGGTGAACAGCAGCCAGAGACTATGCAAGAATGTGGTGAATAAAACACAGAAGGAAAGATGCGGGCTGTCCAACAAGAGAGATGGAATAATTGCAAGGTTTGTCCCCAAACCTTTATTGTTCTTTTTGATACTTTCTCTCCAGAAAAAAAAGAACTCTCTGGAAAGCTCCTGCATAATCAACTCCTCAATCTGGAACAAAGAAGGAACAGTCCTTCCACAACACTGAAGGGAAAACAAGCCATATCAGAAGGCACATCTTTGAAGCACTTTTTGTGACAGCAAAAATAATGAGAAAACATTCATACTTAACTGGGGGATTGTCCACAAAACTACTTAGTAAATCCATAAATGGATGCTTTGAAGATAAGGCAGCAGTCCAAAGGTGACTATGAAGTAATATGTCAGCAGTTCCGATGAACAATGTATTACGATTAAAAAAAAATTCCAAGCTCCGCGTTAAAAACTTATTTTTTATCTTGCACCAACAGTACCCTCTGCTGTTCCAAAGCAGCACTGCACAAGGTGATGTCCAGCCCTGACCATCAGGAACACTCAATTCATCAGAAACACTTACCAAGCTTTATTCATTAATTACCTCATTTCCTGTAAAGATTTTCCAAGTGTTGGTTTCTCCCCACTAAAGAGACAGGTTTTGTTCTGGTTATAATGCCAATCTATTAATAGTCCAAAGACCTCTTTCTGTGGTTTGAAAATGACAGTTTCAGCCTTAAAAATAAATTCCAAAATTAACAAACAAATAAAAACAAAAAATGAAGACTATCCTCTAAGAAAACAAGAGCCAGTCAACACCACAGTAATATTTTCTGAATCATTTCTGTAAAGCCAAAAGAGGGGTTTAGAGGTTAAAAGCAGTGTATCATCTATGTTGAGGGGAGTAAAAAAAATGAAAATAACAGAAGGTGAAGATCAGAAAAGTTTGCAATGGACTTCATTGTAGCCAAAGAGATTTATAGTAGATATCGGGGAAAATCTGTCTACAGAGGAAAACAATTAAGTACTGGGGTAGATTGGCCAAGTTTCCATTATTAGATTTTTATAGAGTACTTCTGACATATGTTGGCATAAAATGGTGCTAAAAATATTGTTTCTAAAGGCCCACAGAAAGACCTCCTGTAGTTTTTTCCAGGGCTATTTGCTCTCATTTCCTATGAAGGAAAACATTATGAAAAGCCATTGTTAAAAATACTTCTATAACTGGCAGTAATATGTAAGATCAGATAATTAAGAAAATAAACAGAAATAGAAATCAGTATATTAATCTACACTTAAAAAAGGGCAATTAGTTTACTCAAGCATCTTAGGAAGTATCAAAACATTATACAAAAGGCAAGGAAACTGCCTTGTACTTCCAGCTCACTCCTCGTTGTTTTTTAATGGCAGTGAGTAGCTGAACTAAAAGACAGAGTGCCAGGAGTGCAAGAATGCAAGACAATGACACTGAGGTTCATAATATAAATACAGAAATAAGTTATAGCAGTTAAAAACAAATACTATTTTTTCAAAACATGAACAGGTACTTTGGAACTTAACACTACCCCTTTCTTACCTACAAACTGACTGCTCAAGACTGCTATTCTCACATCTTTCTGCTGTCAGGGCTTTAAAAAAAAGTAAAATTAAGTTTCGGCAATTTTTAACATCAGGACAGTAATAAGGAGCCTTCTGCTTTATGGCAAAAGAGAGATTATTTCACAGCCCAAGTCCTAAGAAGTTGCAATCACAGCAACCTAACTTCTTTCTCAGCGCAATCGTCCAGCGTCCATCCAGAAATTTCAGCATTCAAGCTTGTCCTTTAGGAGTAGCCAAGTGCATTTGCCTTGACACAGAAACAACATGGTGGAAAAGAGAAATTAAAAATTCTTGGCATGGTTTTGCTCCTATCTTCAAGATAAAACTTCTAAGATGCAAACTCCTCCACGTGTTTATAATCTTGCTACAGCATTCAACATGCAATTGCAGGGGACTTATAGCCACGTGATTGCATATAACTGCATTCCCCAAACATTTTATTGGACCAGACAGACATTCC
Organism: Serilophus lunatus; assembly: GCA_013399895.1. Lineage (NCBI taxonomy): Eukaryota > Metazoa > Chordata > Aves > Passeriformes > Eurylaimidae > Serilophus > Serilophus lunatus. Next base: position 710,430 of record VXBA01004302.1, read on the forward strand.
AGAGACGAGGCTTCACACTGTACAGGATGTTAGGAAGGGAACCACCCAGCAATCAATGCAAAATGAAGCCTTCTGGAAGCATTCATCCCAACAACTCCCACAGGACATGGACAACGGAAATACCACAAATAATGCTTTTTAATTAAAATGTTTTATAACGTGTGCACAGGCACATGCTAAGATAACTGATAAAAGTTATTTTAAGATAAAACACCTTAGAAGAAGAATATACTTCTCAACTCTTCCTCAATGAAAGGAAATTATGATATTTAATAAACATTAGATTTGTATGCTTTGGAGATCTCACGTTTAAAGGACAAGAAGTGGAGCCGCTGTGAAGAAGAGACAACTGCTACTGTTGGTGGAGTCACTGCAGGCAGCAAGTCAGACAATTTGTGCTAAAAGGACTCAAAAGGGAGATGAATCAACAACATACTACACTGTGGTTGCCACCAGCCCATATCTTACTGCACAACTTATAAAATACCTCAAGTGTTTCTAAACCACAGAGAGTTTTGAATCAATGAAGTAATTCATGGGAGAGATTTAAACAGCTTAGTGTGTATGCCTAATTGAAAAAATGAACTATCTCAAAATAGTTTGGAAAACAACATCTGTGCTATACCAAAAACTGCAGATCTAGATGGCACTGAAGAAAGAGGGCTAGAAAGTTGAAAGATGACAGAATATACACTACAAATGCTCAAAAGGATTAGAAAAACCAAACACAAGTGCATAAGAAAGACTTAAGGCATTACTCCTTCTGGATGCAACACATTGCAGTTGCCTGACTTCCCCTGAAACTGGTTGTAACCCCAAATTTAAAGTTACTTCAGTAATGATCAAACCTGTGTTCAATACCCCAAATATCTCCACGTTTTTAGTCCCATCCCAGACATGCCTATCATTAATAGCTGACAGCAGAAGTAGTTAAAACGCAGCAGTGTTCACACCCAATCCAGCTATTTTCAGCAGCACTGCCTTCTCCAGAGGGAACCAATTACAACATCCATGGCCTCTCTTGCAACCATCATCTTCACACCAATCCTTGACTTCTGATTACACAGCAGTCTGCAACAGCCATCCTCTTCCAAATAGTTCTTTGTTACTCTGAGCTTACCAAACAGCTGCGCGTCAAGCACTCAGAGCCTAAATTAGTACTATTGCAAACAGCAAGTGCTTGTCCTCACTGACCTTCTCACCTGTTGAGTTCTGAAATTTCAAGATTACCTTGGAATGTTCCACTTCTCATACTGTCTTCCAGTCTTCACTTTCTCCCTACAATTACGCTTATGGGGGGCAAAAAAGGTAGACATATGGAACGCAGACTCACTGCCCCCACCACCCTGCGAGTCCTTCAGGGAAGGAAGTGAGAATGGCCACAAGCCACAGATTAGGACATTCAGAATGGACATTAGGAAAAATGTCTCTACTAGAGCACCATGGACCAGGTTGTCTAGAGAGGGTGACTGAAGTCTGCTTTTCTACTCAGCACAGTGTTCTGTACTCTCTTAACAGCTGCTGCTTTTGAACTGACTCTCCTGAGAAGCAAAAGACCTTTGTGGTAGCAACACAGATACCTGTGTTGTTAGTGTATATTCACAATATCATACATTCCATGTTAAGCATCCCTTCATTGATCTGGCATTTCTTCAACAAACTCCAATACACACACCTCCAGTGCAACAAATGCACAATAAAGAGGTCTTTGAAACATAAGGTGAAATACTCAAAAGTATATGGAATAATTCAACTGACATAAAACAGGAAAAACGTTTAGGGCAGGGGGGATGGGGATACCCAAATAATAAAAAAAGCACAAACCACTCCAAATGACAAGGAGCCCTCTGTTCCACTGCACCATGCCTGGTCTCTAGGGAGGGCTACAGACAAACAAAGGATTGTGCAGATGACCAAATAGCAGGGCACCAAAACAAGGCCTATGAGGAGAGACTGAGGGAATGAGCTTGTTTAGCCTGCCAAAGTCAGCGTTTGGGGGACACAAAAGGGCAGCCCTCCAGCAGCTACTGAGACAACAGAAACCCCTGCTTCTCAAAGTGTAGCATGGTGGGATGATGAGAGGCAGCAGGCAGAAGGTGGAATGAGATTTGGACTGTTGGGTGAAAATACTGTTCAACATGCAGACAGGGAAGCATTGACTGCACAGAAAGGTTGTGCAGTTTCCACCCTTGCAAGTTTTCAAAACCTGACTAGATAAAGACCTGCTCTCCCAAAATAATTCATGCTGCTTTGACCAGGAGGTTGGACTAAAGAGCTCCTCACATTCCTTCCAACTGGTGTTAATCTATAATTTTGCAAAGCCTTGCTCTGTTCTTGAAAAAATTTCAAGCCTTTTTAAGATCTTTTAAACCTGAAACTAATCCATCAGTTTGTTTTCCTCTAGCTTACCATATCTGGACACATAATACAAGATGAAAATGGCTTTTTTTCCCCACTTTTTACATGCTACACATGTATGCACACGATTGTGAGAGAGTAACACAGATTTAGTATAAGAGCTCTTTCCACTACTATAGAATCAGAGAGAAATATACAAATAAAAACTCAGGTGAGAGAAACAAAAAGGATTCTGCTTTAAACAGAATAAAGACAGAGGCAGAGATCCTGCTCCAGAAAAAAACCACTGTCTTCTCAATTTCCTACAAAAGTCAATCAGGAAGGGATTGACTGGTGACTCCAAACCAGCCTTAATTTACTTCTCAGGATCAACCAGAGCCAGAAGACAGAGTATTATTAAGTTTTTCTGAGCTTCAAAACAGTGATATAGGAAAGTAACAGAAAAGAAACCAGCATCAACCATAGACTAATTCTGAATGTTTCCCAAGCCTAATTCCAAATCCCACCCTGCTTTGCTAGAATAAATCTACTTTTGTCTTCAAGCTGATCTTCTATCAATAGTTACCTCATATAAACCTAAGAAGGGCAAAGATTAGTTGCTTTCAAAGAAATAGTGTAATATGTGCACTTAATCTTTCAGGTGCTTACAACATAGGAAACATTTGGAAAAATGCAGCTTCAATCAGAATGTATTTTTTTCCTACTAAATTCACATAAAGAAATGTAATACCTTGAAGCACTATTAATTCTCCTTCCTAATCTGTCTTTCTAAAATCTTGGTTAGTCATGCATTCTTAGTCTTTCCAGCCTCTATGCAGACATTAAAATATTTTCTGAACACAGATAAATTCTTAAGAGTCTCACTGTAATTTGTACCCAGAGTTAAACATTCACTACACTATCTTCTTAATCACCTTTTTAAAAACATAATCAAATAAAATATTTTGCTATTCACTTAGGGCAATTTTATCAAATGTTTTTAGAAACATTTAGGAACATCTTCTTAACTCAATTATGTTTTAACCAGGCTTTAGGGGTGGTTTTTAACAAAACATCATTAGTTTGGGGAGCTCAATACCATTCAAAGATGGCACCAGGAGCTCTTACATAGGCTTGAAAAGTAGTCAGACCAGTTTATGTCAGAAAATATTAACAGACATTATTATATGAAAAGATAACACATCCATCTCAAGAAATCAAAGGTCATACATTGCAGAGAGACAGGAGACTGGAACAGGAGAAACAACAGTAACTATTAGCTCCACTGACAGCTTTCTAAGACCTCCTGCTTCTCAGGCCTCTGCTCTGAGCAGGCACAGTCATTCTTACAGGAGATTGTTACCAGTGACAGAGGGGCACAACTTACCTACACATATTTTGCCATGAAACATGAAAGCCATATGAAACAGATGTGTTTTTTGACACAAACTTGTCTCCCAAAATTTTTATTTTGCTTCTCTCTTTTAAGTACAGGAAATTAACATCAGTAGTTGGTTTACAAATTATAAACACGTTGTTATTACTTGGCAGAGGACTGCAGCATTTTTTGGTCTTCATCTCCCACAGCCATTCTACCTGAAGATAAGCAACTCAAATTATTAAATGTTTCTTCATTCTTCTCTGCTTCAATGTCTGCAGAAGGATCTCAGGATAAGAAACATCCAGCTTTTCTCCACAGCACCAACCCACGAGATTAATCTAGATTAAATAGTTAGAACTTTTTCTTCTTTCTCCTCAGCTAGCAAAAGTCCCTTAAATAAAACAAGCTGTTCTGTAAATAAATAAAAGAAGCCTGGTTTCCTAGTAACTTTAGATTTTCTTCCCTCTGCAATAATTCAAGCATGGAAGTCAAAACCCTACATTCCCTGTGTAATGTTTCCCAATCTCTACAGATTCTTCAGGCATGTGCAGAATTTCAACAGAAAAGGAAAGGAGGAGAGAAGGAGGAGAGAAGGAGGAGAGAAGGAGGAGAGAAGGAGGAGAGAAGGAGGAGAGAAGGAGGAGAGAAGGAGGAGAGAAGGAGGAGAGAAGGAGGAGAGAAGGAGGAGAGAAGGAGGAGAGAAGGAGGAGAGAAGGAGGAGAGAAGGAGGAGAGAAGGAGGAGAGAAGGAGGAGAGAAGGAGGAGAGAAGGAGGAGAGAAGGAGGAGAGAAGGAGGAGAGAAGGAGGAGAGAAGGAGGAGAGAAGGAGGAGAGAAGGAGGAGAGAAGGAGGAGAGAAGGAGGAGAGAAGGAGGAGAGAAGGAGGAGAGAAGGAGGAGAGAAGNCGGGCAGCAGCAGTGGTCTGGATATAAATAGCAAGGTTCCTCCAAATTAAGTTGCTCTAAGCCCCAGGGCCTCTACAGAAGGTTTTTCTAACGCCGGGCTCGCTGCCGTTCCCCGGCCGAGGGCACGCGGGGCCGCCGCGGCCGAGGCGCGTTCCAGGCCGGGCTCTGCTGCCCCCGCGCGGCGCCGCCGGGGGCTCCACGCGCCCGCCCCGCGCCCAAAGCACCGCTTTAAGCACGCCTGGCCTGCGCTAAAGGTAACACCTCCGAAAGGGCTGGGGGGAGAGGGAAGACAAGGCCCGTATCAGCTTCCCGGTCCAATTCGCTACACAAACAAGATTTTCCAGAATAGCCGAACTCAGGCCAGAGGAGCAGAGGCTGCTCAGCCACAGGCTCAGCAGGAACTTCTCCAGTACAGCAATTCCAGAATTCATGGCACGCTGCCTATCCGATCGTGTTATTTAGACTTTACAAAGATTTAACTGGAAAAAAAGTAAGAGCACACAACCAAAATCTCTAATTTCCCAGGAAAAAATAAATCACGGTATCCCGTGCAACTTTCCTTCAAGCATGAGGCAAGATGTGCCTTTAAAAAAGAACATCGTTTATCGAAACAGACAAGTATAACACAATAAAAAGAAACGCCCACAAAGAAGTAATAGGGATACTATATCAATTACAGGTACAGTAGATAAGACTTCTCAGGGAGAGAAATCTGACAGTGAATGTCACACATTTACTAAACACTTCCACACAAGCTGAGCAGCTCTTTAAATCTTGCTGGTCCATCACACGTGCAGGACAGGCAGCTGCAGAGTAAACTGTCCCACAGGTTTTGTCTGTCTCTTCCAGACCAACAATGGAAAAAAATCGGAATTTATCATAGAGCTCTCTCAGACATTTTTATAAACAGGTCCTTGAAGAAAAACCATCACAAGATTAGTTAACACGGACTAGGATAAGTAAAGCCTCTTATGAGGCAATTCCACTCCTGCAAAGGCACAAATAAACACACACGTCTGCTGAGCAAAGTAGACTGACATTAGTGCAGAATTATGTCAAAACCAGCAATTAATACACAACGGCCAAGAGGTGTGGGGTTTTTTCTTAAAAAAACCTTCTGACCACAGTTACATATTAAAATCAAAGTAGCCCAAACTTCCTGAAATTAGGTTAAAGTCTGCAGTAAAAAAAAATTCTTATTTTAGCTATATTTCATGCTACAATTATAAAGTTGGCTAGAAACGAGTGAACTTCCCAATACCAAGTTTTTTCTTCTTACCCTACTGGTTCCTCTCACTTCCACACTGCCATTTCCTGAAGTCATACTTACAGCTAATCAAAGAAGGAATTCTGCATCAAGGCTGTATCAAAAAAGTGGCAAATCCACTACACAAAAGCAGATTTCTCTAGTCCTTTATCCATCCATCCTTTGACATAGGAGGTGTAATTTGCATAGGAGAGTACATCATAAAGAGTACTTAGCCCCAGTTTATGAGCTATTTTTAATTCTTCTTAAAAAAAAAAACCAAAACAGAAAATTTTTAGTAACTTCATCAAGAAACTTAAGACATTCAAAGGCCAAAAAACACCAGTCTCCATTCAGAGAAGTACAAACTGTTTTATAATACCATATACTGCAATTATAAAACTAACTTTGTGCGAAATGAAATACACAGCAAGCAGAAGTAACGTACTATGGTATACTGTACTGAAGCTTTCATATTTTTCTAATCCAAATAAGGCCTATTTTTCAATCACAGAATGGTGTGGATTGGAAAGAACCTTAAAAGATCATCTAGTTACAATTTCTCCACCATGGGCACTGGACACCTTCCACTACACCAGGCTGCTCAATGCCCCATTCAGCCTGGCCTTAACTACTTCCAGGGATGGGAGATCCACAGCTTCTTTGGGTGACCTGTCCCAGTGTCTCATCAGCCTCATATTTAATTTAAACTAATGTGTAAACATCTTTCAATAGTTTAGAAATATCTAAACTACATTTGAAGCATCCTTAAATATGAGGCAAAATCAGACAATTCAACCAGAATTAACACATTTTTTCACTATATTTCAATTTACAGTGGAATTAACTCAGGCTTCTGCTTCTAAGGAAGTACATCCTGACCTAAACACAAAAGCTCTGAACTCCAAGATACAGAAAATAATGTTATAATGAATCATAATGAAAAATAATAAAAGCCTTTCCAATGCTCAGATAAGGCACTTACTTCTAAGAGAGATTATGGCTGCAGTGCTAACAGACAAAAGCAGCATTACTAATTTCCTAGCAGTTTAATGGAAAACCGCCTATGCTCCATTTGGAATGTGACAGAATTGTGTGAGGCAGGTCTCAAAAGGCTGAAAAGTCTTTGCAACTAAATTCACAATAATTAGATTTCTAATTATACCTAGAGCATTAGTGAGTGCCATGGTTAAACCCACCTGAACAGTTTTCTTATTTCCCTCTGTCTGAAAGCTCAGTCTTTCATCGTTTGAGCAGAAATTGTAGAAGTTTAGTCTGTGCCCCAACATATATTCTTTTTAAAGTTTAAACAGAAGAGAGTTCTGTGCTTGCATATGGAGAGCAAAATTAAATTTTTTCAGTATAAAAAAGTACTCCTTTTAAAAAGAAAAATGCAGCTGCAGTATTGATGCAGCTGGAAAGCATGAAGTACAGAGTCTTTGATGTGGTGAATCTGAAGGCTGAAAAGCCCCAAACCAGCATTCAGAACAATTCAGGTGGTACATTTAGTTCCTAAGGCACATGCACAGATGCATTCCAGGCAGCTTCTAGCAGCAACTTACATTAGTCACACCATAACCTAATTACAGTGCCTGCATTACTCCACCAGCACTGCCCAGGCAGATAATTTCTTTTATTATCAATCGGTACTTTGAAATATTGCTGCGTTTTTACAAGTATCAGCAGATGATCTCTGCCCCAAGCAAGCAACTTCAGCATATTGCTGCACTCCTGACCTAAACAGATATGAAATATGTAATTACAGGACGGTGAATCTCATTTGGGCAACTGGACACAAGATGAAAAACTGTAAGACCTTTATTCTATTCATAGCTCTGCCCTTGAGCTGCTGCATGACATAGAAAAATTTGACTTTCCTGTGCCTCAGCTTCCTCTACCTTCCTGAGTCAAGTCTATTTACCACTCTTCATCCTGAGAAATGTGTCTCAGTACGTTTATTTGATTGGGGTGTCTATGCCCCATCATAGCTGAGAAGCAACGTTTATACAGTATTTTGTACATATATTACAGCTATCCTGAGATTGATTCATTTGTGACAAAGAGAGGCAACTGCACTGATATATTATTAGCTTTATAAATTATTAACATTTATTTAGAATAAGCTTTCATATGTAGGAAGCCATCAGCTACTCACCTGTTGCAAAAACTCAGTTTTTATTGATTTCTGTGCCACGTTATTTTCACTGCATAATGCTTTGAACAAAGATACTCTTCAGAACATGCACACAAACTGTAGCTAGAAAAGATGTCAGTTAAACTTCCCTGTAGTTATTAACTCTTTTTGTCCTGTGAGCAATTAAGGGGCACGTTTCCTGCACTGCTGCAGCTGGAATGATTCATGTGTTTAATCAGTATCCAAACACTGAAATCCAGAAGACAGCAGCTGTGAGAAGGTGACATGCTGTAACAGGGACTGAGGTAAAGGCATCCTACCAGTATCTGAAAAATACATTAAAGATAAGAAGCATGCATTTTTATAAATACTTACAAATGGAAATAGCTAGCTGTAGCCCATTCTGACTTTTTTTTTTTTGGAACTGAGTAAGAAATGCTAAATTCTGACCTTCAGAGAATACATATCTTGGATCGTCTAAGTATTTGGTTATTCCAAATACCAAGAACTGGTTAAGAAACATCCTGTAGTTTCTGTACCTGACTAAAATTTTGGCACTATCCTCAACACACTATTACTTCCTCAGGAAAGCAATGCACACAAGAGCAATACAATCATCTAGTGCCACGAAGGAACAACCACTTGAAATCAGCTACCTCAGGTTCAAACATCTATTCAGCAGACACATGCAAAGTACAAATTACTTTTTGCTTGATGCCTAGATGCACAATTACATTCTTTCTGAAGTGCAGACAAGATACATAATTCATTGAGAGCTATACCTCATGACCCAAGTGTACTCGCCCTTGCAAGTCATTCCCAGGTTTTGTCTGCTTTATTGCCTCAACTTGGCACTGTGATGTACATCCAGACTGAAATGAGAAAAAAAGAGATGTTACAGTGACAAGGTTGGCAGAACATAACAATCTAACCTCTGAAAAACATCCCTAAGTGTGACAGACATGGTCAGAACCAGTACTAGGGTCAGGGCCAGAAGATCACAGCAAAAGCAGCTGTCCAACTTGAGGCAAATCACAAATTACCTCCTTTGTCCCAACAACATCAGCAGAACTGATATGAAGCAGAATTGAAACGGGCATGGAAAGTGCACCCTGACTGTACTAAAGCCATGTAATCTGTTCTATCAAACAAGTGACAGGGTGGAACCCATGAAGGCTGGTAATAACCTTAATCACTCATTACAGCCATTGCTGCACGGGCCAACAATCAGGGGGAAGGACTTTGTGCACCCAGGACATGCATGAGGAGAAGGAGGAGATGCAGAGAACCACTGCTAACAGGGATGAGACAGTCCTCACAAAGGAGGTATTGTTTCCAGCTGAACACACTGATGAGGGGTTCACAGTCAGCTGAGATGAGTAGGTCCTTTCACCTCTCGCTGCAGAGCAATTGCTATGAGAGGTAAAGTGCTTTCACTGCAATGTACCTTTCCAGAATATGAAAAACTGCTGACTTTGACCTCTGAAAATGTATCAGAGGACACAGCTTCAGCTGCATGTAAGACACTGAGCGTTGTACTCTATGAACACTATCCCAATCCACCTATTCAAAGTCACAGGAACCCTTTCCAAAAAATTGTTGGGGAACCAAGAAGAAAGAGTACAAGAGCTGAGCAAGGGAATCAAAGTAAGACGTTAAGGTTAAGGTCAACTGAGTGAAGCAGGCAAAAATCACATTGTTTTAAAACGGGCAAGTTCTTCAACTAGTCACACAAATGGAGAGAGGGGGAAAGAGAAAGGCTGGAATAGGGACTGAAACAACAGCAAGACTGTTGCTGTAAAGAGAAGCAAGAGCAGCTTATTGTTTCAGGGTTCAAAACTAAGGCCGAGCTGTGTGTGGGGAGCAGAAGTATTCTTGCACCTTGCTTTTCTGTCTTGCTAAACAGTCAGCATTTGCCCAGAACAAAAACAATAACTCAGGGCAAAAAATGCTAAAACGCAGGCAGAACAAAAATGAGCACAAGTATAGCATTAGAGCCACCCATCAATCCACAGCATGCTTAGGGCGTTATGCCCTTAATGCCCTTCACTAAACCTACCCCTTATAGGTTCCTAAAGCCGGAAGAGGGTTTAGGGAGTTTTCCTCCTCTGGAGAAATCCCAAGGCCGAGGCAACATTATGCTTAGTCCTTATCTCAACAGCTCTTGTCATGCATCATTTCCTGTTGCCCCCTCCAGAGTTTTGTCCTGCACTGGTAACATTACAGCAGCACTAGAAAATCCTTGAGACACAGCAGGGTCATAAAGTAACATTGGGTATTTCACTAAATAGGCAATAACAGACCATAAAAAGATTAAGCACTTTCACCTCCCTATTCCTCCTGTGTGCCCTACGATACCCTGCCTTCTAAAAGACAGAGAAGCACCATGAATTTTTTTAATTTTGTTTTGAACTCTTTTAAGTTCTGATTCATATTCACTGAGTAGATTGTCTCTTCTGTCCTGGTGGCACAGAGGCAGCTGCCTCGGGTGAGCTGGTCAGGCAGTTCTGTGTGATTACATCCAACAGCCAGAGCAAGAGGAATCAGGAACACACACATCTGCTTCCAGCCAAGCAAAAAGTACCTGGCACAATTACAACTGTGAGAGACACTACTGAACTGAGTGCCCTGAGCTGCAGTTTAAGTTTAGCCATGCTTCTTATTCTGGCAGACTAACAGGGAGCACAAAGTAACTTGAACATCTGGGCATCAAACCAGTTTTTCTGTGTTCTACACAGATAACAAAATCATCCCCTACAGTTAGTACACTAAAGCTTTAGTTTCAAGTTCCAAGCTGAACACAAGTCGAATATTTCAACCCAATAAGAGAAATCCTACAAAAGTTAAGCTACCTTACCAGGAAACTCTTAACTTCTATTTTTACATCTTTGTTTCTAATATTCACTGCTGCCTCAATAACATTACTGCTATTTTTAGCATTTCAGTTTAGCATTTTAAACAAGCATCATAGTGCTCAAATCCCTAAAGCATCTGAAAACTAGGAAAGAGCTTCCTTGAAACTGTAGCTGGATTCATGTTATGAGAACTTTACCTAAACATTTGTTCTCAATTTTGGTGCAGAAAGTACACTAACACACTCTACAGCTGAGTAGATGAAACAAACTTTAAGGTTACTAATAACTTAAACACTAGAGAATTCACAGTAATCCATCTCAATGCTGTTCCAGGTTTCTTCCTGAAAAGCAATACTGTCCAAAACAGTCTTTTTTAAGAAAGCTAATGCCCACAAGCTTAGTCTCTCAAGCTTTCCAGCCTGGGAAGCAGAGGCAAGAGCAATAAAGTCTGCCTTAAAGAACATACATGCACACACACCCCTAAAGCCAAGGCCAAAGGTAAGATAAAGAGCAATTAAAAAGTTTACCATCACCATTTGTGCACCACCCCTCATAATGGCAGCATGAGCGCCTTGTAAATCCTGCAGTAAAAAGAAATATAAGCTTCCTCATCCACCTAAATATCACTTCAGTCATCATAGCTCAAACCACTTTCATCAGAGATTTATGCTCCCAGTGCCAAGCTGAGCTGGCCCAGAGTTGTTATTTTTTTTTATAGGAGCACTCCTGCATTCCCATTTTCTGGCAAAGGCAAGTAGGACAGTCACAGCAGAACACAAAACCATTACGTGCTTCACTCCACAAAGAGGACAAGTTTGCCTCCATGGCCTAGTTGCTCGCACACCAACCGAATGTCTCTTCACTGGTTTTTCATTAAACAACAGAACAGAAAGAAGTCAGATGTCGGTGTATGCAAAACCCACTCCCTTGATGCTGCACAAATGACAGCCCCAGTCACTAAAGACACAACAACAGTTGTGCCTACACTAGATGTCACCACACATACTGTGAGGCTTTAGCCACCTGAGAAAGAGCATTCACATTCCAAAACCTTTTAAGAAGATACATTTCTTCAGTACATTTTTAGACATTGATACAAGAATTGACAAAAATACCATTTCACTTCGAAAGAGATAAACCAGTATTTTTATCAAAGGTTTGATTGTTTTTGATTAATTTAGCCTTTTTTGCTGCAAGACTGGTTTCCATGGAAATGAAAGCAGACTAAAAACCTGCAAGAAGTGAGTCAGTTTTGCCTGTTTATGTCTCTTCAGTTCCCATGGAAACAGACATAAAAAAAAAAGTAATAAAAAGGATAAGGGTCCTGAAATACCTTCAGAAAATCTCTTCCCAGAGCTTTATCTCTTTGGCTGCCTTTCCAGAATTAGAGTTGAAAATAACACGGAGCAACAGATGACAGAGTAGTGACTTGATTTTTTTTATGGAGACATCAACAGAACATACCTGGAAATGTTTCAAAAGCCACATTCACACTGACAAGCTCAAGATATATAGTTACAAATTGTATTAACTTAGGTTTCAGCAAAAGTACCTAAAGCAGAGTATGTATTTCTTTAAATTAATTCAATGCTGGTGTTGAGAGAAATACAATAGAAAAGAAGAAAATAGCATCACATTGTCCTTTTCCCAAATACAATTCAATATTTTGAGAGACAGGGAAAAAGAAAAAGCTGCCTTTGGGAAATGAGTCCAATATTTTCACAGCCAGGACGTTTTTTAATGGAGTCATTCCTTCCTTAAAACACATTCATTTTGGAGTTGCAAAATTGGTTATACGCACACCAGGTTAAATTTGTTATGGGTAGAACTGCATTCCTTCAAGCTGATAAAGCAAATCTAAGAGGCCCTATCAGCAAGACTCCATCTCCCACTGTACTTTTCAAAGACAACCGTGCACCTTCCTAGAAGCTGTCTTCTTCACACTGGTACACATAACATCTTCCTTCCTCCTCAGAGCCAAATGCACAGGGAAGGTGGAAGGAACAGGATGGGAAGTTGTTAGGGAAAAGGCTGCAGTGCATATCTCAGACCTTCAAAGTCTGCTCCTATCACTGCCATTACTATGCAAGAATTCCCCGACAACCAGGTGTCCAGAAACACAATGAACTATAGACAGTGAACTATTTGTTATCTATGGTTAGCTACTGCTCCAAGATCCTTCTAGAATGTTCACAACAGCTAAACATGATCACTAACTCATTATTTCCTTGTTTGTCTTCCACATCAAAGTTCTGTGTGCTCAGCACACCTCCATGAAACTCAACACTCTTCATCAGAGGGCTCCAGGACCTGTCGCCACTGCCTGCCTGGGAAGAACACACAAGGGTGGTGCGTGTCTCTCATCACTGCTGTCAGAGACTAAAGTGGCACTGCAAAAATCAGGAAAGAGAAAAATGAAAGCTCATCTCTGTCCTAAACACTACTCATATACTCTCAACAATCACCAGAACTCAAGGGCCCTCCTGCATTCACACAGTGTTACACACCTCATTTTTGTACTTTGCTGCTGCTCTGAGAACTAACAGGATATTGCCACTGGCACGGAACAAGGCTTTGAGAGAGAGGGACAGCAATCGCTGGAGGTTTGTCTTGAATGGAAGAAGCAGTTGAACTTAATTCAATGTTAATTAGTTCACATTAGGCAAATTCAATCTATTCTTGTCACAGGAAAGATAAGCCTTAGAGAACTAATTATTCCCTATTCTCCTTTGTATTTTAGCGAGGTGTAGAGTTGCACGGTAAGGAGAACAATCTCTCACAGCTCACTAAAGCATCACTCAAAAAGGACAGATTTAATATTAAATGGAGAACATTTTATGTTAAGAGAACATTAAGAAAAACACTGATGTGTATCTTTTAATCTATTTCGAAGTTTCTCCTTTCTTGTAGAGGTCAGAAGTAAACATAAATAACTAGCTATTCATTTACTTTAGCAGCTAAATACACAAACACACAAGTCTCAGGGAGACTAGATTCTTTACACAGTTATCATTCAAATTCATTCATAACTACAGCATGCATTCACATTAAGTGAATAAACCACATAACCAGCAAGTAAGCAAGTCAAGTGGTTTTCACCATACACTATGGCAAATCTGTTTGTTTCTATTATTAAACACAGGTCTCAAATTTACTAAAACCAGTCTCTGAAGAGATTGCAAGGGTGTCAGATGTCAGGATCAGCTTAGTTTCATGTCTCTTCTAGCATAAAGAACAGAACAAAGATGAATGTGACTGCTGAAGCTATGGAATCACTATTAAAGAGAAAAAGGACACTGGTTACAAAAAAGAGAAAATAATTTAATAAGAAGATCATTTACACAAAAATGAATAATCTGGGATTATTAAACACACCAAAATTACAACATCTGGCTTAGTTTTGCCTTTGGGGACATCAGCATTATCATATCAATCTTAAAGAAATTTACAAGGTCACTGAATTCAGGAAATAAAATCACAATAGTTATCATGCACCACCTGTCTTGTGCACTGAAGTAGACAAAGCTTCCCTTAAGCAAATGGAAAGTATAATTGCCCCATTATATGTTGTATCATATTACACATGCTCAAGGAAGTCTAATCACAGTTAAGTAAGTCCATTCAAGTCTGTCATTTGTTAACTTCCAAATGTTTATTTATAGAAGCTTACCATTAACTCTTCATACCAAGTTTCCCAATATGGGCTTTTAAGTTTGTACTTTAAATCTGCATAAATTCCTCCTGTGTGAAATTATATCATAAATAAAATGGTTTTTGATATATACAAAACTCTGAAGACCAACTGAAAACAGGGATCACCTTCACTGTTTCAAAAGCAACACAGAAAATTTTGTCCTCTTACACTAGACTGCTGTTTACACCAATATTTTAAGGAGCTTTGTCTGACATTTAAGACACAATCCGTACAAGTGCCTAGAAGAAACAGGAGTAGAGCCTGAATCAATTGTGACAACTGATAAAGATCGATAACTTAAACCTGTAAAGTAGCATCATCGTTTTGTTCATGTTGAAGAAGCTTAATGCAAGCACTGCAACTTCCAAGAATAAATGAACAACACATTTTACACAAAAGATTAATAAAAAGGAGACACAGACACCAAACAAAAGGTCTCTGACATGACCTCATACTGCTCCTGTCAGAACATCCCAAAAGCAGCCAATGCACTCAACAGAAATCACTCTAACTATGCTGCAACTTAAAGTCACCTTTCCAGGTAAATTGTTCCATTTACAGAAACCCCAATATTTGCACATAGATTTGCAACACTGCCTCACAGCACAAAGTTACCACAAAACTCCCCAGTGATGGACTCGGCACACAAAGCTAAAGGCACAAAACCCCAAGAGGTGAAACTTGGAAGAAGTCAAAACCCTCCCCAGCACCTCGGTGTGTGACGCATAAACACAAAGCTGTTTCTTCACATGTAACAAAGATCTCACACAAGTTGTAGCATGAAGGGGTTTTTTGCAGGCTCTTGAAGTCCAGACTGACTTCCTGGTGGTATGAAGGAAGTAAAGGGTGGCAGGTGGTTTAATTTCATAACTGATCACGTGGACGCAGATACAGCAAAAATATTCTTTTAACTATGACTGTACTTCACTCAGGAAGGATTTTCTATTCCTCATCAGCAAAAGTGCTGCTTTTCTGAAAGTCACAATCGAGATTTTTAACTCCCTCTCTGAAGCACAAAACTGAAGAAACAATCCTTGCACAGAAAGACACTGATTAAAACAACTTCACACTTACAGTACCTGTTCTAGTACGAGGCACCTTAGCAGTTCTGTCAAAATCACTGCATCAGCACAAGTGTCACATCCAAGTCATCATCTGTCACCATACAAAACTTCTTAAGAGCACACATAACAGATTTGGAGCATGCAGAGGTAGAAAAATGCTAAGTTTAAGAAGCATTGCAGCAGAAACCTCCATCAGCATGCACAGAAATTCAATACAGCAAAGATGGAATTTGACCAACGGCTTGGTTTGGGTTCTGGAACAGTGTTTGTCAGCTGCTGATCCAGGGAGCAACAGTCGGCTCTAAGACATCTGAAACAGCCCGTGGAACAGCTGCAAAGAAGGCTGGCTTGTGGTTTGGGCAGGAGGGGGAGAGGAGGGAATTGTTTCCTTGCTTTTATATTTTCTGTAAGTAATTCTCGCATGCAAGAAAGCAATCAACACAAAACAAAAATAAGAGCAGTAACTGAGCAAACAAACCTCAGCCTGATTTCTCATTGCAACTGTAACCTTCTATGGCATTACCACACAGCACAACCCTCAGATTGTATTCAATGAGGTCAGATGTCTCTTCGGACTAAAAAGGTTGAGAGACATCCTTTCAGATGACAGATAGTTGGCAGATAATGACATGGAAGATAAATGGAAGATGAGGATTTCTGAAGGACAAAGTAAGATGATGAGATAACCAGCATACACGATTATAGAAAGAAATCAAAATTCACCAGAGGAAAAAAAAAACAGCTCGTCTTAGACATTCTAAAATGTACCAAAGATTCAGGGAACAAAAGCCTCAAAATACAAATTCTTTATTTTGACAATTAGGGATCATAAACTAACACAGAATATTCCAAGAAGTGAGGTGTCTAATACAAGATTTATAAAGCAGGAACCTGCTCTTGTACCCAGTAATAAAAGTAAAGCCATAAAGAGCATTAGGTAGTCACAAATTCGACCCCTTAAGCATACTAAAAGCTCCAGCATTTGAGTGGGCTTAATCACGTCCCTCTAATACTACTAAATCAGAGCCACCTCACTACTATTGCAAGTATTTAACAGACATTTTAGGGAGCCCAGAAACAGTTGCATGGAGCTTTATACTTACTTGAATCCTCCCATCTTAGAAGGTGCAACTTCCAAGCAGAATAGTACAGAAATCCCAGTACCAGAAAGAGGCAGAGGGCTAGCAGCATGTTACGCATGAACACCAACAGTCCCATCTTCACATTAAATCGGCTCTTCTATGCGACCTAAGAAAGAAGAGCAGGTTGAGGATGGGGTCAGAGCCACCTTCTCCGATGGACATCCTCCCAAAACACTCAATCCTACACCACAACAACTGTGGAACATGGTAAACACAACGTAAAACACACCCGCTACCCAAACCTCATCAGCGAAACAATAAGTACCCCCAAGGCAGCTGCCTTTTTGGGCTGTCACAAGGGTAAACGCGGCTCCGGAGAGGCGGAGGGGTCACCGCAGCGCTGTGACAGAGCATCAGCCCCGCTCCTGCCCGCTTCACACAACCGAGCCCGGCACAGACCCGGAGCCCGGGGCCTGGCGAGCACCGCGTCCTGCCGACACGGCACAGAGCAAACCCACGCACCCGGGGGTGTCCCACGGCCAGCGGCGCGCGCGGGAGCGGCCAAGGATCGCCGGTCCCGGCTGGAGCCCCGCGGGGTCCGGGCACGCCGCGCTGCGGGGACGCGCTGCCCGGGAGGCGCTGCCG
>VXBA01004302.1:728005-765734 GCA_013399895.1 Serilophus lunatus
TCGCGGGAGGCGCCCGCAGCCAATGGCGCGCGGGCGGGGGGTCCCCGCCGGAGGGGCGCTGCGGCGGGACGGCAGCGCGCGTGCGCAGAGCGCCCCCGGCCCCCACCGGCGGACCCCCGTTATGAGGGCTCGGCGCTGGTGCCGGGGATGGGGAGTCCTCGGCCCTCCCACGGCCCCTAAAATCACTGCTCGGCACTGCCCCCTCCCCGTGTCTCTGCACCGCACCCCCAGCCACAGCCACTGCCTGGCACCGCTCCTCCTCCGAATCGCTGCGCAGCTCCCAAGTCACGCCGTGGCACCGCCAGCTCCCTGCGTTCCCTCCGGTCGTGGCACCGCGTGGCCCCTCCAAGCACTTCAGCCCCTGTCAGGCTTGACGCGCTGTCACTGCTCAGCACTGCACCTTCCCCGGCCGGGGCACCTCAGACCTGCCCAAGCGCCGCAGCCACCGCACTCTGCCTCCCTCCCGTCCAACCCCAGCAGTGACACGGCGTCACCTGCCCTCCACCGACGGCTTTGAGTGCGCTGCCTCTCCCTTCAGCTGCTGCACTGCCCAACCTCTGAGCACTGCTCCCAACGTCCTTTTACCCCTCCTTGCCCTGCCCTGCCCTGCCCTGCCCAGTGAAGCTCCAGTCGCTACACAGGGCAGGGCAGCCCAGCCCTGTCTTGCTTCCGTGACTGCCGCACACAGCACCTATCTATCCACGCTTCACGGTCCAGTCAGTGCCTTCACAGCACCCTTCAGCTTCTGCAGATCCTGCTTCCACTGCACACCCAACAGCCTGAACCATACTCTTCCTACAGCGTTGCCCTCTTTGTTGCTCTCCCCACAGCCTCGCCAAGTATTCGTAACGCTCGTTAGGCAGAGGACAAGTGACAAACTCAAGTATAACAGAGCATGGGAACATGATAAAGGGATTATGAATGATGAAGGGAAAATATTAGTTGTGTGGAGAAAAGTCATCTGAAAGGAAAGAAATCTGCATCTTCAGAGCAGCACAGCAGCCTAATGACCCTCCATGTGTCAATGGTAATAGGAGGAAAACAAAATCCATGTGAGTTTAAGGGTATGCAAGAAGGATCATGTCCAGCATGGTGGCAGTTCTCAGTGCAGGTGAGCCCAGGTGCTGATGTCGAACAGCAGACACTACCTGGTGCAGTACAGGGCTGGCTGAACACTGCCTGAGCCTACTCCCTGGGAGTCAATAAAAGACAGAGTTCATGCCGGCCACAGGGAGAGCTGCACTCCCAGAGCCCCACTTTCACAGCCAGGAACCCCACTTTGTGTTCCACACAAATGAAGTCAGTGCAAACTGGCTGCAAGCGTGGCACCCACATAGCCAAGCTTGCAGTGCTGCCATACTTCTCTGCAGAGTCATAAGGGAGACACGTGTCACACTGATATGCCATTAGGTTTTGTGGGTGCCGCTACCAACTTCTATATGCAGCACAAGAGACCAACAGACACCCGGGTACCACTGGCACAATTATACCCCTTAGAAGGTGTGTGGAAAGGGGACATCACCACATCTATAGAGCCCTGTCCGTCTGCAGGTCTGCCTCCCTTCTGCTGCTGGCACCCACTGCCAACTCCCGGGGCTGACCCACTCAGGATGCTCGTTTCTCTCACCCATCCGAGGCAGCTCCCTTCTCTCCAGCTTCACGAAAATCTGGCAGCCAGAGCTAGGCTGGGCAGCCCCTGCTGATGGCTCTGGCTCCACTGCCGAGCTAATTTCTTCCAGTAACCCCACCAACTCCTGTGCCACATCCTGTCTGACTGGAGCCCAGTTTTATTTTACAAACACTTGCTTTATGCTTGCTCCTCTCTTCCCCTCTTGATCCTTCTATCCATGTAAGCTGGGTCTCTTCTCCCTGCCTCAACTGCCCTTGTCCCAGTGACACGGAGCTGCCTGCACTGCCTGCCACCACTGCGCCAGATCTGCTGTGACTGTCTCCGAACCTCGCCTAAACTGCCCTGATTGTACTTCCTGGAGTTTGAACCCTATAGTGTGCAGGTACAGCAGGTGAACTGATTTCAATGATGAGATAAGCAGAGACCTACAGCAGGAACCCAGATAGTGACAAGGCCGGGTCTTGCTCCTGAACCCACATTTGTCACTCAGGAAACCCGACCTCCCATTATCAGGTGTCAGTGGGCTGGAAAGAGCCCAGGATGAAGTCATGCTTCTTGCCAGCCCGGGAAATTCGGGAGTTGAGCGCTGTGTATCTTTGAAAAACAGGTACCAGCAGCGCCTGGCAGCTGTCTAACTGCCATGAGATGAATTAAGGCAATGATTAGTGGAGTGATTTGGTTCAAGTAGCAGGACTTCAGTCTGAACATGTTCCTACTTAGCTTACACATTTCATTCGCAGGCAGATGTCAAGCTGGATGTTGCTAGGAGATAGACAGCAGGGGAATAATTAAGACTGATTAAATCCTATCATATTGCTGTGCTGATTTCCAGAGTGCTCTGGAGCCTTCCAAAGCCAAACTGACCAAATGATAGGGCAAGAGCTGCAGCCCATCCTGCTCAACAAAACCCACTTGCGGCAAACCTGCTGAGCTTGTGACTGCCCACAGGTCTGCAGAGCATTTCCTGCAGCGACACTGGCCGTGATCTGAGGAAAAAAGGCTCTGGCAGAGGGCACAGCTGGTGGCTGCATCAGCAGGTAATGCAGGGACAGTTGGGACTAGTCACTGCTCAGAGCAGGCTGCATCAATGCTTCATGGTACTTGGAATGCACATGTTGGACTAAGCATGACTTGGGCACACTAGGTGACCATCAGCAAAGCTTCCTTCTGCCCTTCTTTTGAAAGGAGCCCACCTGGGGCATGCCAAAATTGCTCTGCAAATGCCCTTCATGTGTAGTGCTAAGCACCATGGGATTTTCCCACTGAAATGACGCCTGCGTGCTATTTTCTTTCATGGTGGCTGAGCTACGCACTGTATAAATAACAGCTACGGATGCCATTCCCACCAATAAATAAAGTTACGCTGTAACTATCTGCATCAGATGCCAAATACACACATCAGTCTCTGGGCTTCATCCAGAGTGAGATTCCTAATCTTATTTTGTTTCTCTACCCTATAAAAACTGTCATTCTGATACACATACTCTAATCCTTCTCTCCGAATTATACGCCATCAAATCAAACCCGATACTAATTAATGCAGTGTTTTATGATTAAATAAATACCACTAACTACCACAAAGATCTCTTTCCAGTAACAGCTACATAGAGATTACCTCTGCTGATGCACAGGCTCAGGGAATGCAATCTAGGCTGTAAGACACCTGTATTTTCTCTTATCTCTGACCAAACTTGTTTCATCTCACACACTCATTATTTATTATTCCTAAGTGCAGACTCTGACCATGATCAGACTGTGGAGAATACATTTTTGGTGCCCTGGCTATGCTAAGAAAAGAAATGTTTAACAGCATCAGCAGCAAACCCCACACAAAACAAGGTAAAACAATCTGAACTTGGCTCAAAAATTCTGCTACCCTCCAGAGGTTTTCAACAGCAAAGAGACACACCTACCACTACAGGCGCAGGTAAACACCCAGAACCTGTCCAATCAGCTCCCTGAGCACTCTGCCCAACTGGGCCAGTTTTCCCAGGGTCTTCTTCAGATGAAGTGACCCAATGGTCCTGCCTGGCAGGTGGCCGTCTGAGCAGCCGGCCAGCACAGCATTCAGCCGTTCATCTCCTTGCAGTAATTCCAATACACTATGTTTGGTTCACACATAGTTTCCAAGAGAAGAAGTAGGATTGATTCGGAGAAAGCTTTGGAGACTCCCACCTTTCTGGGTTCATTTCAGGAGTCTCTCAACCTCACGTTCAGAAGAGCATCCCACCTCCCTGTGTCTGGCTTCAGCTTGCAGACATACCATTTTGTTCTGCCTTGTGCTTGATTAAAGAGCCTTTCAGAGCCTGGCATTTTCTCTTTGTGACACTACACATATGCTGCAAGCAAACCCCCTCTCAGCCGTCTTTCTGATAAGCTAAATATACTGAGTCGCTTAATTCTCTTTCTGCCAGGCTCTTCCTCCCACCCTCAAGCCATTTTTTGCATTTCTGCTCTACACAGCCTCTCCGATTTTCCTGAATCCTTTTCAAAATGCAGAATCTCACAATGAGCATCCCTAATGCTTTATCACAGGGATTAAATCTGCTTTTTCCTGGTTCCTGTCTTAAAGGGCTGGATTGATCCTTTCTGCCATAGCATCAGGGTAAGCATTCAGGAAGGATTGTCCCGATTCTTCTCCAGATCTGCTGATGGCAGCTTAGAGCCACCTGGGCTGGCCAGCTGTGTCTCAGCTGCACATCCAGAACCCTGATAGATGGAGTTGGGTGCCTGGGTACTCCTTCACCCACACACCTCCCTTGTCTGCTCCCTATCCTAGAATCATGGATCTCATGGTTGCCTCTCCAGCAGCATCACAAGTCAGTCTGAAAAGATGGGCTTGTATCCGCTGCAAGTATGACTCAGGTGCCATATTCACAGGTCTTCTGGGGGCCTGAAGACTGGAAGCAGAGTCCAGTGGGATTTCCTTCTGGCCAGCAGTTGTTTTACCCAGGCAGTCAGCACCTTCTCTTCCCAGCATGCTGCTGCAGACACCACAGAGGAGGAGGTGCCACATTTCAGAGGGCTTAGGGAGCTGAGCCTGGCAGGTGAGAGCAAGGTTTGCTGAGCCCCGGTGAGCTGTCCAGGAGCAGACATCCCAGCTCACTTACTGTGCTGTGAAAGAGAGGAGAGCACAGAACCAAGAGGTGCTTACTGGCATCCAGGCTTTTTTGAGTGTTATGTCTGGGAAATATTTTGCAACGCCTTTTAATATTTTACCAAACCTGTTCAGAGTGACAGCAGTCACTGTGGAATCTGGTACACTGGCTAGTTACTGGGCTGCACACTGGGAAAACAGCCTCTTAAATAATAGGCTACATGAAGGTTCCCTCTTTAATTCTACCCCTTAACAAACTAACTAAAATAGTCTCTCTCCAGCAGCACAGGGAGAGGGAAGCCTACCTGAGACCTGAAAGTGAAATGGGAAATCTTGCCCAGCCTGTGTGCCATTATCCATTATCACACTGTGCTTCTTCGTGCTGATGCTGCAGGAACCTGTAGGGAGCCCAGCTCCAGCTGTGGCTGCGCTGCCTCTCTGGAGCCAGGAATGCTGCCCTCGAGTTTCTGAGATGCTTGCTGAATAAACCTGAATTTCAGAGATGGTTAGAGCTGCAATGGCCATGACCCTCAAGTGGCTCATCTCCAGCCAGACATCGCCTCGTCCCCTTTCATGTCATAAGAAAGAATTGCTGAAAGAGTCAAGTGAGACAGGCTGGTACCGCCCAGCTGGTACCATCCAGCTGCTGCCTCCTCTCAATGGGAATGGCAGGAATGACTCCATCTCATGTGCTGTCATGGAGAGGAGGGAATCTGGCAAAGCAGTAGCATAAGGAGAGGCTGCAGCTTCCCGAACCAGTTATGCTCATGCCACAGGCCCAAGTAATTTGCAAACATCTTGATGACATAATCACAGACTCTCCTAAACACATATGGTTAATTTTTAATGAACGGTCAGCTGGTAGGAGGTAAGCATAATTCAAAAAACCAAAGCGATGGGCAGAGAAATGGCAGAATGCTCCAGACCACTGCTGGGCAGGTGAAATCACAGCTAAGGGCCTCCTGAGGCTATTAAACAGCACAGACCTCACAGGCAAACTCCTTCCTGGGCAAAAGGAAAGGTCTGGCTGGTGAGAGCAGGACCATCTATGGAGCACACTTCACCTTCTGCACCGCCATCAACTATTTCATAGAATTTTAATTAAAAGTATGCATCATAAAGAATTAATAAGACTTATGATTTAACAACTATGTGTATCAACAGCTACATTCTGATATCTATCAGTGAGCCAAGTCTTAATGGGAAGACATCAACAACAGACCTCTAGCGACCATATTCTGGTCCAGTGCTATTTAATAGTTCTTAAAATCAGTTGTCTGGATGATAACATGAAGACTTACATTTAGGACTTGTAAAATACTGAACAGACTACTTGCTGCTACAGCATGAACTGAACGATTGGAGAAAACAATCACAACCCATAGCACACTGATGGACTCTGAAGGAATGTTCTTGGGAACAGAGAGGACAGGCTGTACTGCAGGATGGAGGATCTCCCAGAGAGCAGGGGTAGGAGGTGGAATTAAAGAAAAAAATCTGAAAAAGAGAGCTGTCTCCACACATGACTGTTGCTATGAGCCTGCAGCACAGCATCTTGGCTCTGAGAGCCATGTGTCAGAGGGGCATGGAGGGGATTTCCAAACAGAGCTACAGCTCTGGCAAAATCAACTGGTTGGCTGGCCCAGCTCTGCAAATGTCAGGACAAGCACAGAAATCCTGAGGAGCAGTACCACCACAAAAGGGAAGCTAAGGCTTGAAAATGTGGCAAATAAATCTGTGTGGGATGTGAGGAGTACAGGCTTCTCCATTGCCTCAGGAGAGGGTCTCCTCACCAGGGAGAACAGGGTACTGCTATGGGCAGAAGAAAGTGCAGGAGCCAAAGGTGAGAAGCTGAAAATGGGGAAAATTCAAACTTGAAATTAAGTACAGCACGGTGGCTGAAGTCTGCAGGGACAGCCATCCACACCATGCTGCAGGTTGTCAACAAGATTAGATGGCCTTAACTTAAATTTTTTGGCATCTGTGGCTCAAGCATGAAGAAAGGCTGCCACATGCATATGCTTGCTGTTTTGCCCTGACCTGTGTGCATTCTCAGGTTCACCCCTCCTAACCTCCTGTGCAAACAGCTCAATCAGCAAAGAGGAGGCCAAAATTGATTCCTGTGTGCTGGAGAAGGCAGTAGGGAGGGTATGGAAGGCTCAGCCTGAGGACAGTCTTCTTCATCCGCTCTTCCAGGTTATGCACGTCTTTCTAAAAGCAGGTACAACAGCCAGAACTGGCTCCATGGCATTACACTGCTGGCAGCAGTGCTCTTGCCAGCCCTTTACCCAGGGAATGCCTCATTCCCAGCCTGGAGCTTCAGTACTTAAAGCAAGCAAGCTCTTGGCACCTTCAGCTGGCCTGAGGTGGTGGTGCGGCCACATGGACAGGGGTTCCTCTTGTCAACCTGAACCCCATCGTATCTCCCTGGTGCCTGGTGAACAGGAGCCTCTGAACCCAAGTAATGCACCAGTGACCTTCATGCAACACAGCAACCAGCTCTGCTGCTCATACCGATCTCTCCCACAAATGCCCAAATGTAACCAAAACTCACAGTGTAAGCAGAGCAGGACAAGTGCTGGAGTTAGTCTCCACTTCAGATTTACAAACCTTCCTCATTTACATTGTTTTGATCTCTTCCCCATGTGTCCTGAGGAAATGATTCACAACACTGCCTGTGGTAAGCAACTCTCAGGACATGTCTTGTCTGCAGAGCCACAGGCTGCATCCCTGCATGGGTGATGGCTACTCTCAAAACCCTGTGATGCACCAAGGGACATCAACGCCTCCCAGTGTGAAGGCCAAGTGCCTAGAGTGAAGACACTCTTGGCAGCATCCCACCCGAGAGCAGGGCAAGCATAATGGTCAGGAAGGGGATCAAGGAGACGGGAGGTAACAAGGGCAGGGGGTCAAGGAGAGCCAGGAAGAAAGGGAAAAAGCCAATCAACTCTACTTCTTCCAGTCACTGGGAAGGTGGTGGGAGGAGTTGCTGGTGCTGCTGGTGGAGCTGCTTCACATGTGGGGCTGAGGGCAGCTGCCTGGTAGAGTTCTGGGCTGACAGAGGCCAAATGGACGCAGCCCTGCCATGTCCTGGTGTGTGCTTTGCTCCTGGGTGCTGAGGTTTATCTGGTCCCTCTTGGGAAAGGAAAGCATGGATTGTAGAGCAGAGCGGGGCCTGTGTGGCAGAGTGCAGGGGATGGGTTTGTACAGCACTGACCCGTGTGTTGCAGGATGTCGTCAAGGGCTTGTGCTCTGCTGCAGGGCATGAACATGCTGTGTTTTGGAGATTCAGCATTTGTGGCACCCTATGCATTCTTGTAGCTCCTTTGCATAATGGAGGTTTAAGAGCAGTCAGGAGGAAGTGCCTCCAGATGCTGTGCTGTGTTTGCTGGCAGGACATGGGCTAACAGCAGCCACAAGGAGGCAGCTGCCAGCCACAGGCAGGAGACACAAGAGGGTGCTGCTGAAGCNTCACACAATCCTGCAGTGGTAGGTACGAGTGAGAACAGGACTAAGGGAAGACTGGGTCTTTGTGTAGTAAGTGAGGACTTAATGTATGTGCAGAGCTTCCAACCGTGAAGAACTCTGCCCCTGTCCCAGCAGCCACAGGGGAACAGCCAAGCCAGCAGGTCCTTCATTTCCCACACATGGAGCTCAGAGGCAGCTGTAGCCCACCCAGCCAAGCCACGAGAAGGCAGGGATAATGCTCAGCCTCTCTACCAAAGCTTCCCCACCCTGCCCCCTGGGAACCAGCTCCCTGTGCCACAGCCAAGGGAGTATGAACTTTCTGCAGCTATCACCCACTATGCTGGGGGATACTGGCAGGTCCACATGGCCAGGCAGAGGCAACTGCTGGAGCTTTCCAGGGCTCAGCAGTCAGTCAGGGGAGGTTTGCACCTGCAGCAGGGCTGGTCCTTCAAACACAGGAACAGGGGAAGCAAATGACAGCAAGTTATTGGCACCAACGACATCCTCCTTGACTGGTTCCTCATGGATGGGGTAATTAGTACTGCTGATTTGCACAGTCACCCACACAGGTCCTGTGTTCAGAGTCCAGCGCCTATAACCCATCTGGGTTGGCATGTGAGCCCTGATGTAAAGCTGGGTAGAGCAGTCTGACTCATCCTAGCTCCTCTCTGACCCAGCCATAAACCCTGGCACTGCTGGAAGCGTTGGGCAGTTCCCCCTTGTGTCAGTATCCGGGACACATTCATGGGTTGGCACTGTCACTTCCCAGCAACACTGGCATCTGATACCTGCTTCATGCCAGACATCCCCAGCAGTGCTCGGGGACCAACTGCAGACAAGACTGGCCACAGGGGATGGCCTCCTGCCCCAAATCTCCCGTCCTCCAGCATCTCACCTGATTCACCTCCAACTTGCCACTCCTTCCACTCCATCAGCTGCAGCCTCACCCAGGGCTCTGCCAAAAAGGGAAAGCTTTGATCCCTTCTTCCATATTACTTTCCAATCCTCAGGCCCTGCAGAAAAGCCAAACTCCTCAGCTGAAAGGGCTCCCCGTTTCTGTGACAGCAAGTGACCATGTGCAAGCATGTTGCTGCCCATGCTTTAGTCCCACAGCATCATCTACTCAGATTCCTTCCTTCTTTCCTTCATAAGCCAGGAAATACCCAAGGTCAAGAGCTAGTGAGATCTGGGGAATTCATTAACCTGCTCTCTCAAGAGCAGTAGAACTGCACGAATTCAGAGAGAGAAAGATAGTGGTATCCTGCACCAATAGCTGCTCCCAGCAAGCCCAGAGCTGTAACACTCAGTCAGTGCTACCCGTCCTGGGGGAATGGCCCACGCTCCTCCCATTGCACCAGGTGGCTGCAGCTGGGAGAGTCATCTTGTGGTCCGGATGTGGAGTGAGCCTGTCATCTCCTTCATCAGCGCAGCCAGGCCTAAAAATATCCCAGAGTGGGCTGATGGTAGTTGAGCTAGTCTCCATTATGCAGATGGAAATGGTTGGTCCCTGCCAGAGTGCCTGAGGCAGCACCAGCTCCTCTGCCCTGCACCAGCCCAGGATATTGGGATAAAATTACTGGGTAATCTCCATAGTGGAGTGGTGCCAGGGACAGACGATGGCACAGAGTATCCCAGCCAGGCACAGCATCACTGCTGGGGCTGTCCCAGCCAGTGCAGACAGACAGCTCCCCAGGCAGTATCCTCCTGGGTGCATGGGAAGAAGCAGGGAAGGGAAGAGGGCAACAGAAAGTTTCACAGCCCACTGCCATGAACCCGTAACGATGAAATGACATCCCCCTCATTTCATCATTGTTAGAGGCTCATAGCAGTGGGCTGTGAAATGGGGTGCACTAGCCCACGACAAATCAAAAGTGCACCCAAGGCAGCCAAGCTGAACAGCACTGTGGGTGCAAGCACATTGGCACAGGGAGCCAGAGGAGTCAGTGTAGCAGCCACAGCAGGAGTGGGATCAGCCCTCAGTCCACAGAAAAAGCCAGAGAAGCAGAAGAACAAGGCACCGAGTTTGCAGCCTGGCCAGGAAGAGGGCTGGCCATGTGCCCTGCAACATGCTGGCAAAGGGAAAAGCTGTCAGCTCCTCCCTTCCCATCCCTGCATGTCCTAAATCCACAGGCTTGACAGTGAGCATGGCTGCTGATACTGAACCTTGGCCAATTATCCACCCAATAAACCTGAGTGGAAAAAAGGGCAGAGGCACTGTTGGAGGAGGGATGTGCCAGCTCTTGTAGAAATGGCTTATAGGAAAAGAGCATGAATCCAGCCCCAAACAGATACTCTGGCTCTGACACAGACTCTTGGCTGGCAGGCAAAGCCAGATCTCATCCCAGCCTGACTACTGTCCCCAGGATTGTCACAAGCATCCTTGACCCCAAACCTGAAATGCCACCTACTCACTCCCACCACATGCTATGCTTTCCTCTCCACAGCCAAACCTCTCCTGGAATGGCGACACAGGCCACAGTGACAGGGCAGCACTTCCCAGAGGGATACACTCCAGGCATGGACCTGTTGCACCTCTTCCTGCACTGGACCCTTGGCAGTTCCCAGAGTCTGCAGGGAAGTGTCTCCAGGGAACAGAGCCTTTAGCAATCTCATCTGCTTGTAGGGCTGGAGGACAGGTTGTGCTGGGAGACGAGTGAGATCAAAACACCATATGGCCCAGTCATAGCCAGGCATCTGTTCACTTTGAAGGGGAAAGTCTCTCTCAGCAGGTACCAGGCACCTCTCCAAATAGGCTGTACAAGGGCTCTTCTGTCCAGTGGCTTCTGGAGGAAGGATTCCCTAGGAAGGCTTCTGCCTATCTGGAGAAAGGATGGGGATACTGTGCGAGGTAGTAACTGTCCAGCCTCCATAGTCATGGAATTCCTAAGTGGTCCTAGCACTGCACCCCATGCTAGGAACAATCTGTGCAGCCTCCACACAGCCAGCACATGACTGGAGGCTGCTCGTTTGCAGGGACTGCACAGATGGGCAAAGGACTGATCCCTGTCCCCCAGGGCT
Organism: Serilophus lunatus; assembly: GCA_013399895.1. Taxonomy (NCBI): domain Eukaryota; kingdom Metazoa; phylum Chordata; class Aves; order Passeriformes; family Eurylaimidae; genus Serilophus; species Serilophus lunatus. Next base: position 739,219 of record VXBA01004302.1, read on the forward strand.
GCCCCCACAAATTGACAGAGGCTAGAGGACACAGTTTCAGCCAGCACAGTCCAGGGCACCGGTGCAGGAACCAGGCTCCTGGGGAAAGACTCTCCCCAGCACACTGTGCCAGTGTGACGCCTCACAGAGACAACAGCTCAGCCCATAACAGGCAGGGCAGTGGGGCAGGAGAAACCTCACTACACTGGGACCCCTTGAAACGGCTCCTCTGGAGAAGGTGAGAAGCAAGAAGCCCTTCCTCGAGCTGGCCCATCAGGTGCTGACGTGCCTGGCTCCCAGCCCAGCAGCTCGCAGTCACACAGCTCTCATGAACACTGTCTTTTTTTCTCCCTGCTGCAAAGCCCTTGGCTGCTTTGGCTGGGGAGCGAGAAGAGCCAAGGTCTCTTTTCTGTTTCTTTCCTCTTGCCAGGCTCTGCACAGTGCTGAGGGCCCAAGCTGGGGGTCTCCCTTCTGGTGACAGCACTGCAGACCCCTGCTCCCACAGGGATCCAAGAGGAGCCTTCACTTCCAATCAGTGAAGAAGAGCAGGTTTAGCCCCAGTCCCACTGCATGGATGGCTGAGGGTTGAAGCAGGATGCCTGTGCTCTGTATGCAAGGGAGAATGGCAGAAAAAGAGCATTACTCTCCTGCCAGTCCCTGTGGACACCAGCTGTTAAATGGTCTTTGGAAACATCTATCCAGCTGGAACTGAGAAAGCCAGAGAGGACTTGGGACAGACCCATCTCTTGCTGCCAACACAACTACTCCCTTCATCCTGCCCTGGCTCTGCTGGGCCTGAACAAGCAAAGCTGCATTCCTGCTGCAGAGCCAAGTGGCCTGGGCAGCCATCCACCAAAGGCAAGCACAGCTCCAACCACACAGGCTGCTCAGTCCTTCGGTGTAACTGCTCCATATCATCAGTTTCCTTGCTCTCCTGTATCACACCACTCCTGTTTTCTATGGAATTGGCTGCAAGTTAATAGCTCCTCTGCACTTGCAGCTGGTCAGCGCCCACCACCCACACTCAAGGCATCCATATCCTGCACCCAAGATACTGTCGCTGCTTTTTAATCGCTTGTAACTACCACAAATAAGTTCGAGTTAACCCTTGCTGTGAAGACAGGCAACAAAATTAATCCAAGAAGTACAGAGATATTGAAGAGAAGCACCAGCACTTGAGGAAATGAGAGACCAACCCACCAGCTCACATTCACAACCATCCGATCCCCATATCTGAAGTGTCCGGAGGTCCATCAGTATGACATACCACCATGCCTCCCTAAATTCAGCAAGACTGAGCCTGAGCCATCATACCTGAAGTAGTTTGCTACAGCCTACTTTCATGTCAGTGAAGTCACAGTACTGCTTGGACATGAGACTGGCTGATACAAATTCTTGGGCTTCTCCTAACTCTACACGGAGGACTTCAGCCTGGATAGGAAAACACCCCAGTACAACAGCCATCCACCTTGCCTACAGCCTGTAAGGAGGCAGCTCTTCCTTCAGCCAGCAGTGTGGATAATGATGAGAGCATCTCAGTTCCTGGAGTGTTGGGCAGCACGAGGGGCCCACACTGAGTATGTCAGCTAGTAACTCACAGGAGGAAGAAGAGCCCAGCAGGACTGTGTCATTTCTCTCCTGCATCATGTACTGCATGTGTTCACAGCCCACCAGAACCATTCATAACTGTGGGAACTCTTCTTAAATGTAGAATTCCAGGCCCAGGACACCTCTTCTCAGGCTCTCTTATCTCACACAGTTTTGTTTAGAAATTAACACACATACTACAGCATTTAAATCTTTTTCTAGTACCTTCCCACATATTTCCCTTTTTCGCTAGGTGCTGTCAACACGGTTTTGATTTTGGAGATGTCATACTAATCATACTGCAGCAAGGAGGCTGTGGCAATGTTTTGGCATGGATCTGCCACAGGTTCCTCCAAAAATAGCAATCAGGGTAATGTTTCCCATTTCACTGGAGACCATTCTGGTGAGGTCAAAGGAAACTGCAGATACATGCCCTCAGCTATGCTCATCACTGGAACCAGCAACAAACCCCACCTGAAGTGTTGCGTTCTTCATTCATCTGAGGGAGAAATCTAAAGCTGCTCAACAGCTCTAACAGCAATGCAGAAAAATGAAGAACGATTACGGGAAAAGACGAAAAACACTTTTGACTTCTAGCAATACCCCATAATGTTCAACTGAAAATACCACACACTATACACAAACTGTTTCCAGGAATACCTGGCACTTTAGGCTTCAGAGGTATGGGCTGAATTAACATTACAATGAATAAGCAAATTCCTCAAGGTCATTTGGTATATTGGTAACAAAATTCCCTGAGCTAAGGTAGAAGAATCTCCTTTCCCTGACTGCCAGTTCAGCAAGTCTTAACCAGTACTGTGAAATTCAAGCATCAACACCACAGTAAAAAAGAACAGAGCTGTCTGAGACTGCGCCTAGCTAGGATTTCCTGATGACTCCTCTTTCTGGCACTCTCAGCTACAGAGGGAATCTAAGGCAACTCGACTCTTGCTGCAGATGTCTCAGGTCTATGTTTCAATGAGGAGATGACTCTGTGTTCTGTCCCTGTTTTAGTTGAACAGCCAAGCTGGACTGAGTCCTTAAATAAGAGAACTCTGCTTAGGCTTTTGAAAGACACCCAAGAACTCACCAGATAAGCATCAAGGAGATGAGTATTAGAAATCAGTAAATGCTAATAGAAAAAATAGAAGCATGATGAGAATTTCCAAATTTCATTGCTTTAGTTCTTAAAGTAGTTTACAGATTGTCTGATTTGAAATTAGATTTATTACTCGAGGAAACTGAAAACAACATACAGGCTACTAGAGTCTTGATTTCATCCAATGTTTGCATTAAAAAAACAAGCACAACTGCAGACATGTCAGACAACAGGAGCCCAGTTAAAGGATGGAAGAACAGAAATGCATTGGAAGCATTGGGATATGTGACCTAGCTCCTCAAACAGTGCAGAATCAATTCAACCCAGCTCAAAACACCGGGAAGAGAGAGAAGGAGCAAGGAGAATGGGTCCTACTACTGACAGTACTGCCCCTGACCATCTGAGGGGTCTGATGATGGAAAAGAGATCTCCTAGAAGTCCAGCCATGGGCAGAAACATTACTGCAATTAGGTGCTTTACAAAGAATATAGTCACTTTTTTAAATCTTATGAAAAGTTATCACTGGCTTGCAAAGCTCATCCTGAACTAAGGACAAGCCACTAACTGTTTATACAAAAAAATGCTTCTTGTGAGTCCAACCTGAACCAGTCACAGAGGGAGGGAGGCTTCATGAAAAGTGAAGTAATGAGGTCTACTGCCTGCAGTACCACATGCAATGGACCTTACAAAGGGCCACTAGAGCTCCTGTGGGACACACTGAGCATGATTTTTTACTGAACACATTCAAGAAACACCTGCCTAGCTGACAGTATGGCAGCATCTCACCCTCACTGGACCGATGCTGTAGCAGGGATAAAAACATTTCCAAAAAAACTCTCCCCAAAAACCCCAAACCCCACACCACTGGAGAAAATTATCAGACACGATAAAAGTCTAGGTAATGGAAAGCTTATGCACCTTTGAGACAGCTGCTCTGTACAGAGCTTTTATTGCTACCTGCTTTACTTCAAGCTATAAACCCAATTCCATTTGCAAAGTCAAATAATACAGACCCCTCAAACATCAGGGTCACCAATTTTATGTTCATGGAGGGAAGCCAAAATGCAGTTTAGTCACTGCAGTAGGTACAGTATGCTCACATTTGACTGATGCAGCACAAGAACTGACAGGAAAATTGTGAAGGCCCTTTGTCTCAAGAGTGCAGGATGGCAGTGGTTTCCAACACAGTGCAGTCAACTGACAAGAGCAAATCTGGAGCCTGCAGAAAACAGGTAACAAAGCTCCTCTTCCAGAACAAATACTATGCACAGGAGCTCTTTAAAGTCACTCAATACTGCTAAAGGTGGGTGGCAAAACCTGCTGCAAGTGAATGAAGAATAGAATATCCTGATTTGAAAAGGACCCACAAGTATCAATGAAGTCCAACTTCTGGCCCTGCACAGGAGAACTCCAGGAACAACCCTAAGAACATCAGCACGCCAAACCAATCCTTCTGTTTTGTATCTAGACCAATATTTTAGCAAGAAGCTCTTAAGCCAGGTGTTTGCAGCACAGGTAGCATGAGGCATCTAAAAGGTGCATTTAAATTATGTGTCCGTTTGGGCAGAAAGCCTGAAGGCAGAGACCTTTTCTCTGGAGGGAGTCCGGCAGATTGATACAAAGAGTATGTTTTTCAGTAACCCACAGGTAGTGTTTGGCCTGTGAGAAGTTACTATCAAATTAACTCTGACAGAACAGAGGCAAGTTTGTTAAGGCCCTGCCAGCTCTTATCCATGTTTGCTCACAGCACATTACTTCGGAGGCTTATGTACAAGCTCAGATGTCAAAGTGCAATTTCATTCCTATTGTCTGGACCACAGTAACTGCAGCTACTAGACTCCAGTCTTAACAGATCCTGTTTTATCAAGCCAACTATCCTGTTCATCAGAAAACCATTTCGTACCCTGAGACCAGGAGTTTTGAACATAGGAAAAAGAAAAAAAACAAACTCCAAACCAAAAACCACAAAAGAAAGCCACTATCTCCTTTCACACTGTTTAAGCCTTCCAATACTGATGAATGAGGTATTCCACCATAAAAACAGATTACCTCTATGCAAGACAGTTATTGTGCAAATCTCTGCTACTCGTATCGGCCTCCTGACCCTATAAAAATGTAGGGCTAAGTAAGATTTTCTGTATAAAAGTTGTAGTTTATTTCTTTTCTGATCAAGAGTTGTATCACTAGTCAATACTACATTTTATTGCTAATCACAAGTCGATGCACCAGGGTTTCAGAAGTTTGGTTTATAGCGTTTCTATGTACCAAAAGGAAAAAAGTTACAAATTCAGACATTGCAGACACATTGCCACGTCCCTATAGAAGCAGGGATGCATTAGGTCTGTTTCACTAGAAAATTCTCCTCTTGAACAGTTTCTGGAGAACACGAAATCATAATTTTCTCCAGTAGAAAAATTCACCCTATGATTCCATGCAAAAAGAAGGTGGCCAATCTGCTCCACAGCCTAAAATCCCTTTCCTACAGAATGGGAAAGGAAAACGTATTTACATTGCTCCTACTGTGTTGTGTTAATGCTTACATTATTAGGAGCAAGTTGGCACATCTTCCAGGTACACCTATTACCCAGCTCAACTCCGCTTCCTGCTGCTGGGGTAGCAAGTTCCCTCCAACACAACTGAGATGTGTCCTCTACCAATACTCTATAAAAAGGCTACAGTAACTTTTGCCAGACAGCAGCACGGCAGCACTCTTGCTTCAGAAGAGCATTGCACAGCCTTTGAGTAATGCACGCAGCTCAGTGCATGCTTTATCTGTCTCAGATACAGTATTAGCTACTGTAAGCAAAAGCCTGCGGGCACATGATAGACAGTGCTGCCACAGAAGAGGGACTGCACTGCTTCAGGTACCTGTGCCCTGTCATCCCCAACACTGTGATGCTTGGATTTCAAGAAGAAAGAGCTAGGACTCTGTCCCTTTAGTCATATTGCCTTAGAGAAACTCTAAAGAAACTCTTTGGGAGCTGAATGTCTATTGGGAGCTGAATATCTATTCTTGTTAGAAGGCTGCACTGCGCATGGCTCCAGACAGATTTCATTGGTTCTGAGGCACATACTATTACAGTTAAAATTATGATTAAGTAAGTCAAAAGCACTACCAGAACAAAAATATTAAATGGAAGGTTAAATAATTTGTCCTATAGGATTCAATTTCACATTTTGCCTGTTCACACAAGCACCTCCTGTCTGTTTGGATTTGAACAGCCTACAGCTCAACCTCAGAAAGGAGGTGCTGAGAAACAAGAGACTGAAGCTGCTTGCAACAAAAAGATGGATATAAATATAAAAGAGGTTCCATTTCCAGCACCAGTAATACTGCCTGCTCAAGCCCAGGTGTGGTCACCAGGGAGACTCCTACATTCAGGAACATTATTCAATTAAACAATAGACCATACTATTCTGCAGCTGCCAAGATTCCTGGCTGCAACTCCCAAAAGAGTTTGCCACCTGTCAAAATTGTCTCTAATGAAAAAGCAAGACTGCTCAATGAGATGAAAGCAACACCCCCAAGCCGGCTTATTCGGTAAGGACCCAACTTCAGACCAGCAGTCAGCAGGCATCAGCTTCAGCAAATGGGATCTCTTTCACTATCCAACAGCTGCCTTACAGCTACTGCAGAGCATCAGCTTTTTAGCTTCCTTAAAATATAAAAGAACAAAACCCCACTAAAACCCCTGGATTCGAAGCATCCAAATATGGCCTGTTGTACTGGAACGTTTAAATCCTTGGGGAAGGGTGTGGGCATCTTCTTCCTCTGCCACAGGCAGTGTTTACTCCATGATGGCCCGGTACAAGGCAGGTTCAATATAATCTTCACGGTAGCGTGAATTGATCACTCTCTGTCTCTTCCTCTCTTGACTGACCTCCTTCTCTTCAAAGATCTCTGTGAAGCGCATATCTGAAGCTATTGACTAAGAGAAAAAGACAGATTTAGTCACTAGGGCACAGATCAAATCCCTGCCTCCATATCCTTCACATAAGAAAGAACTAGGCCAAGACACTTGGGAACATTCAGCCTCCTTCCAAAACTGACCAAACACAAGAAAAAAAATATTTAAGAAACCGGATTTACAAGTCTGGGGATAAGTTTAAGTGAACTGTAATCAGAGATCTAAAGAATCAAAGGTTTCAAATTTAATTGAGCACCTAATTTAAGTTCACAATTGCTTCTCAAAGTAATAAACAGAGTCAGTCACCTGTTCCAATTTTGAAGCAGTCTAGTACAATTTCTGCTTTATTGAGCAGGCGTGTTTAAACACCTGGTCACAGGATTCAGCTACAACATTCTTTCTTAAATTTCTAACATCCTGTGTGCCTGCCAACAGATCTGCATCAGAGTGTGCATGTTTCTGCTGTAAAGCAAGACACCACAGTGTGTTGTCTATAACTGCAATTTTTGTAGTGGGAAGTATAAAGCAACAAACCAGGGACCTAAAAGGGCTGTGGAATCTCTGTCTTTACTGATAAACAAAACTTAATTGGAGAGAGCCCAGAGCAACCCTTTCTGACAAGTTATTCCTTTTTTGAACAGGTGTCTGGAGACCTGCTTTCCCACCTGAATTATTTTACAATTTCAAAAAACAGCCAGCTCTCTTGAAGTCACTCTACTAAGAGCTTTTCAGAACAAATGTTAAGTGAAGGAACTTTGCCATTCCTTGCAATGGGAGTAGACAATGGAACTTAAGAATACAGGTATGAAAGGTATTAACGTGCTGTCCCAAGCAATGCTATAAACTCACCCCTGCAGCAACAGATAGAACTTTGCTTTTGTAGCCTGATCAACTACTGAGCTTTGCAGTGACTGAGGACAGCACCAGATTGTAATCTGCTGCTCCCACATACTCGGCTTGCTGTTCAAGGACAAATAAAGTTAAATCAACTTCTTTAGTAGAAGTTTGCACCCTGTTTACCTACCAGCCTGGACTTCACTCTCTTAGGAAGCTCCTCTTCAAGAGTATATACATCATCCCTTTTCACCATCAGTTGTGAACCATCTTCAAATTCCACCTAGAAGAGAGCCAGAAGTTGTTCTGCCAGAAGTCTCAGAAGTTAGAACCCTCCCATAGCTAGCTACCCAGAACTTGTCATCTCTTCTCTACAGAGACCTCTCATAAAATAACCTTCTACCACTTGAAATTTATAAAAGATATGTATGCAGCTATGCGCTCTGGACTTCAACCAAAACCTCACTAATCTCATGACAGTAAAAGCAGCCCAGCAAGTTATTTAACACCTGACAAGATAGTCTGGCTGATCACTTTATACAGCCTGAAGATTCATCCCTCTGGAAGTGTGCAAGGGATGATGCCCTCTCACTAAATAGAGAAAAGCAAAATCAAACTTATTTTAAGTAGTTTAAGTTACAGGAACAGAGTCTGATGAAGAACTGCATTGATTTTCAGAAGTAAGTAGCTGGATGTAAGTCCAGCTACAAGCAGTTGCTCTCAACTCCAGCAACTATTACCAGCATCTGGTATTGCTGACAACAGTGAGTAATTCCCCTGGAGTGCTTAAGCATGACTCCCCTAAAGTGGGCAGAGCTATATGAGTAGCCCTGTTAACATTATTGGTTTGTTTTGAGTGATGAATTTTCAGACAACAGTTTTGTACCTGGTACATCTGGATGGCATGTGATGCGACAAACTTGGCTCCATAAACTTGTCCATCTGTCCATCTCACCTGCACGACTTCCCCTTCAGCAGGGGGACCTAACTGAAGACAGTCTCGACTCTAAAATAGAGGGAAGATGGAAGAAACAAGGAGAAGGGTAAGCAGCTTCTTTATGTGATGATTCAGCAAACCACAAGAGAGTAATACTGCACACCACCCCAACAATTACTCCAATTTCGGGATGGCAAACTAGGCTGAGAGACATCCATCAATGTCATCTGCATTTAAATCCAAACAGTGGTACCAACTTCAAAGTATTTGATGTAGGAACAGCGTGGAAGTATCAACAAGTTTTCCTTCAAATCTACCACTGCCAAGCAGCCAGAGATTAGCTGCACTCCCTGTTACAGCTGACCCTATGTCCCCCAGTTAAGTCAGTCTCAAGTAACACCCCTAAGATAAGACCACCCTGCAGCACATCTCAGCCACCATAGGACCCAGGGCTGGAACAATTGTGTCTGCTCTGCAGCAGCAAGAATTGACTCACATCACGTGCACTCTACCAGAACCTCACTGTGTAACATACCACAATGTCCTCCGGGTACAGATTATCACTGAAGGAGCCATCATCAAAGTTGACCTCATAGAAAGTCTCCTTTGCAAGACTGACCACTTCACATTGATAAAAGCGACCATTCTTGTGCTTGCTGATGACTATCTGTCCGGGTGACAGATCCTGGAGTGCAGCCTTAGCACGCTGAGAAGAGAAAAATAACTTTTACACAGTGAATCAATAAAGAATATATTGAGGACAATAGCTCCAGTGCTGGCAGACAACAAAGCAGAACATTTTAGTTCAGGTGAGTTAACCTATTTAAAACACTATCAGCGGCAGAGGTTCTGCCTTTGGAATTTCAAATGCCTAAAGCCGAATCTGTTAGATGCTCCTTTCCTTAATTTATTTAGTAAATTAAGCTCTCATTCTTCAGAGCAATGCAAGGCCTAGTAGACTGTTGTGGTTTTGGTCAAAAAGGCTACATGGGAACTTTATAAGCTAATCAATCACTTAAATGTGGAATTCTATGACCACTCATACAGTCTGCTGGAGTACTAGCACTAAATCCTGCACATTAAGTATCACAGCATAACCCCCACTATTATTCCTCATCACAACAGCCACAGGAGAATGTGATGCTTTCAGTCCTTCTGGGTGGCAAACCAAAGTACAGTAATGATCACCCAGAGGAGCAGCAAGGCTGAGATCAGAATCCAAGACCAACACTGTTAGATTACTCTGAACACTCAGAGAGCCAAGCCCTCAGTGAAGTTTCAAAAGAATCTAAAAACTTTTCAGTCTCTCCAAGATACTGCAGCTCAAATCCTGGGAATCACACACCTACTCACCTCTGCCTGAGATGGAGTCTTATGCCTGAAGCAGGTAATGAAGACAACAAATGGCCAGTCATCAGGCTGCATCATGACTCCTGCTGCTTGGGCACAACTGACATGAAAGGATGTGGGACACCGACCATGTGAGCACTGTACACAGCAACCTGCAATTCTCTTTCTCCTTTTCTTGCAGAAGATGCATTTCTGTGGACAAGAAAATAGAGGTTATTGGTTGGCACTCGCTTTTACCCCACAAAAAGGGCTAGCTGGTCTAGCTATAATAGCTAATAATATAATAGCTGTGCCATTCAGCCTCTGAGAGCACTGCTGCTTTCTGACTAAACAGAAGCAGGCAGCTACCAGTTCCAGTTTATGACAAAACAGTAATTCATAAACGTAAACTAGCCCAACAGATGAAAAATGTAAATAAAGTATCTATCAGCTCAACATGCACAAAGCATTCGACCCAAGGATGCTGGCAACAGGAGATCTTAGATTAAATTAGCCAGCAATGCCCCAACTCAATAGGGCCTTTCAGCACTTGATTACTAAATTACATAGATACAAGCAACAAGATTAGAATAATGGGCAAAGATCACAGAATTAACTTAAAATGCCATCGCTACTACCAGTGACAGGATTACAGTTGGGAAGAGCCTGCTGGTCTGTTGCAGAAGAATGTTATCTGCAATGCATTAGCATGTGCAAAGCAGAGTCGTTTTCCCCTCAACACTGAGCTGTTAACAGAGTTAAGTACAGTTGCTTTCTTGCTGAAGACATTTACCCACTATAAGAATGCCTCTCATATCCTGAAGGATCTCAGTGCTCCAGAGCAGTCAATAAAGCAAGTTAAATATTAGGGATGAGAAAAACAACAAGCACAACAAATTATCACCTTCACACCATCGTATAAAAGTCATTTGCCACATACTGAAAACTGTGTCACTTTTGCTGGTTCTTCATGTGAATAAACACATAATAGAAAAGGAAAGGTTAAAAAAATGGCAATAGGGACTACTGCTATCTCCCATACACCAAACAGAGCAGATTATATAGTTCAGTCAGGAGAGGAGATGACTTGGGTTTGAAGGGATAAGCAAAGTCCCTCAGATTCTGAATGGACTGGAGAAACCATCAATGAAGCACAGGTGATTCTTACCAGTCTGAAACGTTGCAGGGGGATTTTGCCAACATCTACAGGACTCCGCTCTGCAATGTTCACAAATTTTGCCTCCAGTACAGCCACAGCACACATCACATGAACCCACCTGCCAGGACAGAAGAGAAGAAAAAAAAAATTAATATCCATTAGGACAACAGAAGATGCTTTGGAGTTTAAGTAAACACAGTTCTGTTGAAGTTTACCATACAAACCATGAAAAATAGCCTCTGAGAACCAGCACTGTTATCCTCCTTCCTACTGCTAGTAACAGGACATATGTGGGACAAAACCAAGACTTCTTCATACTTCCCATCTACTACTAACAGGAAAGCAATTTAGTGTGACTTGTGCTGGCTGCATATTTGCATGATAAAAGGGCTACCTGGCCATGTTCTTCTTATTTCATGGTGCTAGAAGTCTGCTATTTTTCATCACAATCCACCAGACACAGGACAGGCAGCTGTATGCCTATTTTGCTGTAGAGATATCTTGAATTCCAGTATGTTGTCCTACTTAAAGCTAAGGTTGTCCTTTGTCTCCACCGTCACCACAAATTAGATGGAGAAATCAAAATCCACCGTAGAGAAGGTACGGAGAAATGTTATCTCATCAGGAACCTTATTTTTATGTGACATGCTACACCTCTGCACATTACAGCTCTGTACTGTAAAATGCAAAGCAATTAGGAGTTGCTAACAACAGAACAAAGCATTACCTAAACAGATGACAAGTGCTTCATCAGAACACAAAGAACACACTTTACCACAGCCTTGCAAGTAAACAAAGTGTGAAGGGCGTTGTTGGTTGCTCCATTACACCAAATGCAGACAGACACTGAGTTTACCAGCTTACCCTCACAAACTTAGGAATCAAGCTTCTCCCTTTAAATCAAAAAATCTGGAACACTCACTTGTCATCATTTGCTCTCTGCAGTGCTCCTCCTCGTAATGAACACAAACAGCAATCCTGGAGCAAGGAAGAATGCATTAGCTGGAAGAAGGACACTTGCTGCAGAACTTCCACCTCAAAATGCCCATCCAGAGTAAGAAAATGGTTTTGCTCTCAGAAGAGAGATAACTAGCTTGTACAGATCAGCTTTTCAGCTCTCAAAAGCTGCTGCCCTTACAGCAACAAACATAGACTCAAAGTCTGCCGAAGGCAAGCAGACTTACCACTAAAGGTTCAACTTGTTTGTTATGGGTTCTTTTACAACCACAATACCCCATATTCCTTGAGGATGTGTAAAAGGATATGGAACAAACATGTGGAAATACAGTTTGAAAGGCTGACCCATTCTTCTGATCTAGAGTCTATATAGCTGTTTGAGGGAATCCCGTTCTTCTTGCTTTCTTCACATGTGCACACCTCCCTAATTATTTTCTTATTTTCCCAAATTATTTTCTTGTTTACAAATAGTAGCTATCATAAATTAAAATAGACAAAGGAGCTATTTCCATTATTCATGCAAAACAAGTGAGCTCAATGCCTCTGCATCAGTTGAAAAGATATTACGGTTTGAAAACACCAGGATACATAAGACTGGCTCCTAAACATTCTCTAAATTGCATTCTTTTCACAGGATAATTAACAAAAAAACCCAACACCCACAACACTATGGAAATTAATTTTGTAGCCAAGTTCCCAGATGTACCAGGCTCCATCTGTAAAAAACTTTACCTCCTCTAAGGCATTTTCTGTACACCGGGAACACATCCAGTCATCAGTGGCCTTGTCAGGGGATACGCCATAACAACCTGGAACAGACACGTATCACTTAAAAGCTTATCTAAACTCAAACTCATTCCCCTTGGGTCCAGAAACAAAGCAGGAATTAAAAATCAATGAGCCCCAGGATGATGCTGTGTCTCTGAAGCTACACATGCAGCCAACTGCCCACTCCATAGGTCAGCTCTCAAGTATGTAATACTCTGATAAGGGCTCAACTTGGTCTATTTGTATGTTAAACTAACTGGCAGAGGCCTGCTATGACCTACAGACTTACTATGAAGAATCACTAGAGTTTAGGGTTACTTTTAGATGCACTCACTGGCATGAACACAGACATGGCAGTTCTTGCAGGTGATGAGTACACTGGTTCCATCTTCCTCTAGGTAGGGAGTTGAAAGGTTGAGGTCAGTGCTGCAGCCAGTTGCAGTAAAGCACATTTCAGGGATCAGGGGTTTAGTTCGGATCTTCCCATCCACAGCAGCTGGAGTTACTCCAGAGTTTTGACTGTTGCCTTCACATTCTGCCTATAAGGGATGGACAGGGAATTTAAGTTTTGCAGGTAAAATGGTCTCACTTCATCTTTACTCATCCATTTTTTCATACATAAATGGAATCACCAAGACCAACTCATGTTCTACACCACCTCTTCTGCATCCCTCCATCCTGTAACACAGAGTATAACACTGCTGTCCACCACTGTGGACACCGTTTATCTTACCTCAATATGTGAGGATTACCAATGCATGAATAGATACCTACTGCAACCCTCGTTCCTTTTTTTCCAGTGTAGTTCAGAACAATTTTAGACTAATCTTTTGTAATTTATCCATCTAAACCAATGTCAAACCAAACAACAAAAACATACAAAGTTTACAGAGATATCTTTCCATTCAAGTTACTCTTGTGAACAGCTAAACAGAAATTAATCTCTGTCTTTGAAGAAATGTTTCAAACCCTAGGCCATCACAAAAAGAGCTTGCTTAACCTTTTAAAATTAATGTTAGCAGAAATTCCAGCAGCAGAATGAAGCTGCATTGTCCCTCCTACAGTGCATCAAAACCTAGGGAAAGAAGTCTAGGTAATGGTTGAAGTTGGAAAGAAATGGATGTGTAAGTATACTAAACATCACATGTCAAGCAAAAGAACAAATGACTGAAGGAAATCTGTAACAAAGTTGAAGAAAACATGACTTTTTTTTTCCTAAGCAGCTAGATACTTTTCTTCTTCCCAAAGTAAAAGTGCATATTTGTCTGGAATTTTGTGCCAATTTTTTATTTGAATGGGTAACTGAAGTGAGTTTCCAGACTTGCTATAGGCTTTCTGAAGTTGGAACAAAGACCCTAACCACAGAGTTTGAATCTTGGAAGACTTCCTGCTTCACTGCCTGGTGTAGACAGACATTTGAAAACCTGCAGTTAAAGGTTTTCTTCTCAATAGCAATGAAAAAAAAAGTGCCTAACAGAACTTCAATTGTCCTCAAATCATTAACTTTATACATTGTCAGCACTAGTGAAATCTTCATGTACCACACAGCTCCTATGTAAAATTTCCAGTCCTAAGAAGAACTTACTGTCAGACAGAAATAGCAAGATCAAACAGGAACTATGATCTATGGTTTTCATGAAAATTAGGAACTATATGTATATATTCAACAAAAATTTGAGGTCTTCATTTACAAAACCATAGTGAACATGTTTATGGTGCCACCATAATCACAGTGATCTCAAATGAATCAAATATGTTTAATGTATGGGAAGGGTCAAGCTATCTTGAAGTTGCAGGTCAGACACGCAATCAGAAAACTATTTAAGCTACCTTAACATTATTTAGCTTAGGCATATCGAAAAATTGAGTGTAGGACTCCTGCCTAAGCAATAAGCCAGTATGACAAAGGAGTTCTGCATCCCATGCCACACCATGAACTGTTGAAGTGCATTTTCACATGCCATAGCTACTGTCATTATAGACATACTCTAAGACAAGACAGCTTTCTATCTACACAATCTACAAACACAACTCTAAATCCTTTTGAGTAAAAGGTTTTCTTCCATGCCAGCTCCCCTGAGACCATGTGCTATGAGTGCACCTTTTTTTTTTAACAAAAAAACAAACACTTTGAAGTGAAGGAGTCAGTCTGGGAAAGAGAAATGGGATTTTGTAGTCAGCTCCAGCAACATTCAAGCTTCATTCTGTGGTTTGAGCAAAAGCCACAGAACACAAAAGCTTCTGCTGAACAGCTGAGTGAGCCCCTGGGAACCCACAGCCAATCCATCACAGGTGTGAGGAGGTTCACTCACTTGTGCTCTCCTGGAACAACTCCTTGGAAAGACTGCAACATTGATACAGCCAGCTTTTGTTAACTGGCAGTATGTAAAATGACATATTTAAAACTATGTACCACAGCAGCATCCTATTCTGTTATCTGCACACATGAACAGTCTTGGTTTCATACCTGATACGCCTGGAAGAGCATACAAACAGCACAGTAAGGAGACTGCTGAGCCATGGTCCGATTGTATTCTTTTTCAGCCTCAAAATTTGGTGGCCGATTCTGCCACAGCTGACTGAGTGGCTTGGCCCATGCTTCTGTCTCCTCAGCCTCTTCTTCAGGAGTTAGCTGCTCTGGTACCTCTGTGAGAAGAGATCATTCACTCAGTGTTTACGTGTCCTTTTACAGATACTCTTCTTGTAAATGAAACTAAGTAAGGCAATAAGCTATGAATAGGGATGAAAAGACTGCCAGAAATCAAACTGACAGAAGAGTGATGGAAGCCAGTAACTCAATCTCCTTTTTAAGAGGCTTTTACTAATCAAGCAACCCTGTAGACACAAGATAGGCTTACTGGGACACAAGATAAGCTTACTGAGAACAGCACCAGCTCCACATTACATCAAGACTAAATCTGTCAGCCAAAGAATCTGGTGCTGGATTTTTTTTTTAAATCATGAATATTTACATCAATGACTGGAATGCTCTAAGGCAGATGGAACTATGCAACGGTCTCTTTCAGGGTTTCAACTTTCCAAAGAACAGAACAGGAAAGAAAGATGACACCATTCAAGAGAAAGTTTAATGATGCAATGAGAGAAGCACCTTGTCTAGGATGCCAAGGTGTCACTTGCTGACTCCTGTCTATCACCAGTTACTTAATGGAACACCCCACACTGCCCACAGAAGGGGAGATCCTCCCTGCAGTTTCCCTGAAGAGCATAAGGCTTAACTTACCATCATCACTAATGCAGTCTTTAACCAGGAGTGGGTGATGGCGGGGGAGTTTGCTCAATGGCTGGCGACGGCCTTTGGCCTTCTTACTGTCCTTCATTGAGCTTATGTACTCCTTTGCCATCTGCACAAGGAGGAGAATTCAGCAGTCAGCACGTGCTTGCACGACTTTATTTCTAGCAAACTAACTTCAGCTCTAACTGGCTAAGTTTTTTGAAGTGCTCACAGTACTTTTACTATGAAAAAACAGACAGAGCTGTACTAGCTCTGATGAGCTGGTAGAACGCACACAGGTCCCAGCACAGCTTTTCGTGCAAGTCTGTCTATATAAAGAATTGTGTATAGGACAGAAACAAAGAAAGACAATTTGAATATAGTTCAACTTAGAAGAGCCATGATAAGAAGTCTCATGCCTTTCTGGAGAAACTCTCAGTTTGTATGTCACTTGAAAATATCAAATTTAAAAGCTAAAAAATAAACAAAATAAGCTAAAAAAACCCCAGTGTTCATTGACATCTCGAGCTATCAGGCTTATTCTAAATGAAGGGCACTTTCATCCTTTCTGCTTATTATTTCCATTGATGTTCTACCAAACAGATTGAAAGACGAAGACTACAATAGTTATTTCGTCTACCCTTAGCCTTATGTAAAAACAAGTGACACTGACAAAATTACTATTACCCTGACAAGCATGGCAATAAAAGCAATGATTTTAATAGCCCAGGAAATCTCTCAGTAGATAAGAACCTACTTTTTTTTAAAATCTTATTCTTTTAAAAGCAGAAACAAATCTTAAATGTAGCTTACATAGTTGAAATACCTTCTTTTCAAAAAAGAAGCCATAGGAGAGCACAACAAATATTACCTCTGATCTACTACCTAAAGTTGGATATAAGACTTCTAAGAAACATTGAAATGGAAATTAGCATTCCCAGTTACCATCTAATGGAAAAGTTGCTTTGAAATACACCAAACACTGTGGAAAACAATTCTCACCCATTCAAAATTTCACCTTTTCCTGTATAGAGCATACAATGGAGACATGTGCAACAGAATTTCTTTAGTATAAACAGCCATGAAAACTCTTTCTCACTTTCAGCTTAACTATCAACAGATTTGTCCATTTGCTGTTCCATTTCTGTAGTTTCTGAACTTTTAGGACACTATCATTATTGGCCTCCCATTCTCTAAATAAAAATTTAAAGAGGGAAACAAAATATTGAAAATGCACTACCAGATAAGATTTTAACTCTTATCTTAGGTTGTTTAATAAAACATTCATTGGCCGTTCTTAAACACTGAGATTTACATTCTCCCAACCAGTAATTTTTGTTGCATTATTTCTTCTCCTTTAAAAGGGACACGTGCAATAAAAGCATGATCAAAAAAGATTCATTTGAGGTACAAATAGGCGTCTATTAGTATAAAAGGACCTCAATCAGCCTGTAACATTACCATGTCAAAACCACCAAGCTACCCTTTTTGCCTTGGAGCACTTAAACAGTTTAGAGAAGTTCTCAGAACAAGGGATTTTCTTGCTTTCTAGAAGAGGTAAGAGTGTAAGACTTTCATATGAATTCTTGTTTGTTTAGCAAAACCCATAGGTATTAAGAACACATTAACAACTAAGCAACCTGCTATGCAAACACCAATGGGACTGAATAGTAATCTGCACAGATAGGAAGTTTTGTCACAGCAAACCCCTGACCATGGAATTACAGCCCTTCAGCTTTCAGTTCTCTTGTCATTCATACCTCTGTCAGTTCTTGCTCATTCATGCTGCCTGTGGCACTGGCTTTCTTCCCTGAAGTCTGTTCACTGTCAGATCCACTGGCATCCCCCTTAGCATAGCTGTGGACTGTGAACACCCCAGCTGGCCCAGGAACAGTTCGTTTTGCCAGCAGATCAGTTGATTCAGAGTCCGAAGAACAAGAACACACAGGGGAGCTGGACTGAACATTGGATGTTGCACTCTGCTTTGAAGCTGGCAACAATGAAGTGGAATTTGAAGCATGTGAAATGGAGAGATCCAGTACAGCTGCTTCTTGTTCTTCTTTTTCCTCCTCAAGCTTCACCGTTTTCAATTCTTCAAATTTGGCTGAGTCCACATGATCTGGAAGAAAGGATATACTGACTTTTTCTGTAGTCTAGGGAGAGAGAGAACATTTGCACAAAGCCAAAACGGACAGCAAACTACTACACACTAAAAAGCAACAGTAAGTCGTGTAAAGAGTAGATCATTAATTCAAACACCTATAAAATCATAGGTGGCTTAGCAAGAGACAGAATTAAAGCATCTCCTGATTGCTTCTTCCAGCACCAGAACTAGGGTGTATCAAACAAAACTAGCAGACAGTGAGTTCAGAACAAACAGAGATGATCCGATATACAGACATGTATGTAGCTAAACAGCCCAACTCCTGGCTACGTGATACTGTGGCTAAGAGGTTAAAAATGTTCATAGGAAACTTAATAGGAGAAAAACAAAGCCACACAAACCAGTAGAAGATTATTAAATACAAGCTACAAAGGGCTGGAAAACAAAATATGAGAGGGAGGCATCAGATATGTTTCCCCTGTTTTAACGTTGTACCATAGGTCCCCTGCTTCTCTCTCAATAGCAAGGATAAATTACCTATTACAACCCACATGAATTTTGCTCCAGCCTACTTATGACAAAACTACAAGTAACACACCTATAAAGCATACCAGACCCATGCTACCAGACGTGTACATAGGTTTTACTACGCAATTCATATAAACAGGTCACATTGCTCAACAGCAGAACAGAGGAGCTTGGACTACTGAGGCATCCAATACATTTCTGTATGCAGACAGGCAAAATAGGAAGACCAAAGACCAAAAGCTAGAAAATGGTAGTATTTTAAGACTTATGACAGTAAATTTCTGAAGTGCTTGCCATCACTGACAAACTAGTGTCTGCTCTTTTAAGGCATCCTACTGAGAAGCATATGAAAGAGTGTCCCAATTCAGCTCTAGCAGCTTCTCTCCTTGAAGAGTAATACCCCATCACCTTGTACCAGGAAAAAGCTTGCCACACAGTTACCTGGAAGCTTGAGTCTTTGTTCACCTTGCTGCACAGGTTCACTCACAGGCCTCTCTCGAGGCTCTGCCACGTCTGCTTCATACTGTGTGGAGCTCAGCTCCTCCTTGGGGAAGGCCTCACTCTCACTCACCTCCTGAGGCACTTCCAGGCAAACCCTGTGCCTTTTTGTTCCTATGCGATGCTTGGGGACACTGCAGAAGATAAATCCATATGTCAGGTTAGCAAACACTTAAGTGGGCTGAATTTCTGTGGGAATGCATAAAACACAGTCTGGTTTGGATTGGTGTTTTATGAGACAGCATCTGGCAAGCCAAATTGTTTCCAAATTATTTTGAAGTGTTTTCTTTGCCTTTACAGAAGATAAGTCAGTAATCTTTAGAGATGACTCCTCAGCATGTTAATCATGTATTAAGCAGCCATGTTCTAGCCAGGCATTCTTTATGCCTTGAACAAAAAACACCTCCAAACAAACCAAAACAATAATCAGAAAACCCACCACCAGGTAGCTTTAGGAATAATAAGATTTAAACTGCAAAATAATCCAATAGAAGAGCAGAGGACTATAAAGCATTACCTTTTCGTCTCATCCCCATCCACCTCCTCTTTACACATCTCTTCTGTTTCCATCTCCTCAGCATACTGTTTTCCATTCTTGACTTTTTGCATGAGATCCCCTTTAAGGAACTCTGCTGCCTCTGGGGTTGGAAGAGCATGGTCAATGACAGTCACGTCCTTCCCGGCTTTCCAAAGCTTGTAACGATCCGGCTGGTACTTCCTCACAAACACATCCATGGAAATCTTCACCATGTCCTTCCGACATGAGCACTGAAGTCACAGAAAATATTAAAGTAAGGCCAAATAATCGACAACTCTACTCTGCATTCCTGTATCACTTTGCTTTCAGGAGCTTAAGGAAAAAAACCCCACACTTACATGTAGTTAAGCCTTAGAACTCTCACTCAGGACTTTCCAGGAAATCAAAAGGGTATATATTGTTACTAAAAACTGGGCAGAAAAGCCAGCAAAAAAAGGCGAAACAAAAACCCAGATGTTATCACAATAACTAAGAAAGCAAGCTCACCAGTCTATTAACAGAGTTGCTGGTAGAAGCTGACTGTTTTAAAATGAGGTCACAGAAAACCAGGCCACAAAACCAGAAACTATAATGAAGAAATCAGAGTGACACAAACTCTGGGCCTTCCCAGAGCAGTAAGGTTCCCCTCATCCAGGCATGGTTACAAATAGTGCTTCAAAGCATTCATGTCAATGCAGCTTCTGAAAACATAACACTTGTTTCTAAGGCACCTCTCCAGTGATACACAGTCAAAAGGTTCAGCCAAAATATTTATTTTGATAAGTCAATTACGTTACTGAAGTCATAATTCCAGGGTAAACAGTCAATAATTAATGATTAAAATATCAGACAAAAATACTGATGAGCCCTGACCACCAAGCAAGACAACCAGTCCCCTGCTTTTCTTGAAACCTCGCTTAATTTACACAAAACTACAAAACATGTTGCATGCTATCCATATTTGAAACAAGGGCATGAGCAGGAGGTTGGCTGGATGTTGCTACCAAATGAGAAATGAAACATCACACCTTATATGGACAAAGCCCTGAAATCACTCCCCTAGAACAAACGGGGGGGGGTTTAATGAGCAGCAGAGCATTATTTCTTTCACACACAGCATTGTACACAACAGGACAGCAACAGACCACTCACCAGCACCGACTGCTTCCCATACTCAATCCACCGAAGAGTAGCAAAGTTGGTAGATTCAGCACAGTTAAAGCCATGATTAAAGCCAGCATGATAGCTGTAAGGAAAGGTTATCATGAACTCTCCAGCCTCCTGTGTCACCTAGAAAACAAGTGAGAAAACAGTGTTACTCACAACTTAAAAATCTACTTGGTATGATTAAAAGAAGCTCACATACCCCTCTGCAGTACACCCCAAAACCCTACTCACAGATGGGGGCTGGAGCTACCTGCTGCAATGGACAGACTTGATACTTATTTTCACTATTTTTCTACTTATGTTAAGTATCTGTTTATGAAATCCACGCTCAACAATTTTTTTACTAAAACACAATGCAACTGGTCAAAATAGCACAGAAATGGTTCTACATACAAAATACTCTGTGACCAGCTATCTGAAGGTCATAAAGGTACTTATCTCTATCAGTTACTGGTTTGGCTGAACAGTATCTAAGGTTAAGTAAATTTCTGTCCACACAGAACTTGGAAATTTACTGCTGTTTTCTTTTGCCGTTCAGTACCACTCTGTCAGCCTTCTACTGCTGCTCTTCAACTTTTCCCCACTGCCTAAATGTTTCTGACAACAAAACCCTGCAACTGCCCATGAAGATGTGACAGTATTTCTCAATAAGAACTCAAAGGCTAGATCTTCAATATTTCTGTGTGAGGAGGGGGAATGGCATATCATCACCTGAGAAAGTAAGGAAATCTATAAACTTATTAATGCAATTAAAAAATTAACATGGAGTAAGCCTTATTTTCTATTGAGGAAATGGATTATAACCAAATTAGCAAGGGAAGAGTCTAAAACAAACAAAAAAACCAATCACTCTTCACTGAATACAGAGCTAAGTAGTGAAGTGACTCTAACACAGTATGTCGTGTATAGTTTCAAGTTAGAAAAAGAAAAAAAAATGACAGAAAACCAAACTTTTGCTTTTAGCAGTCCTTAACAGATTACAAACTCTTTCAGGCTCCAACTGTCAGATAAATGGAAGTATAGTGGGAAAAGTCTGCCTTATAACCTCCCTGTTTGTATTTCCTCTCTAAGCATCTGCTACTGGTGGCTGCTAAAAAAGAGACAGGGCCACAGCAACCTCCTGAGAAAGCTAGTATAACCATGATTACTTTTCTACACCTTATCAAATGGAATGCCATATTTCTTCAGAATTGATGGAGAGATGAGGGTCATCTTGTGACGGAGAAAAGCTTCACAGCTTTGGGCACTTCCTGGAAAAAAACCTGTTTAAAAAAAAGGTGAAGAGAGATGTTACCATTGTGCTGTGGACTAAATTTATTTTTCGGCAGATTGTAAGAAAAGTTACTGTCTCAGGAGTGTTTTTTCCTAGCCTGACAAGCATGAACTCCTTTATTTGAAGTGTGCTAGCTTGCATTCTGAAGAAAAATGACAACTCCTCAAGATTTATTTTTCAACAGCTGCCAGTTTGAAAGAGCATGAGAAGGACCTTCCCTTGGAAGGAAGGATCTTCCCTTGGCCATAAACTTCCAGTTTTAATAATCAATAGTTAAGGATTTTCTCACTAAAGATTAGCAGACCATAAGTTCATTACTTCTAATGTGACATTTCTCTTGTGTGTATCCTAAAAGGAAATACTCAGAAGTAATGTAATCTATATTCTAAAATGCAAATTATCAGTTCAGTCAGCCTGTGCTCTGTTGGACACTACAGAAGTGTCATGCTCCAAAAGAGCTGAAACTCGTTGCAGCTGTCCATCACACCTTCCAAAACAGGCAGGACATGAATTGTCTGATTACCTTTCGCAAGTCTCTCCAGCCGCTTCCCATGCTCTGGAGGGATGGAGTACCTGCAGTCATAAGAACAAGTCTGTTAAGTGACACAACAAAATCTCAAAAGTTTGACTTGAAATCATAATCAGGCATCAAGGCTCGAATTCGTTTAAAAAAATAATCTTCTATCTCTGCGCTTTTTCAAAGTTTGATGGTATAAAACTGAAAAATCTTCATCAAGGGCTTTTGCCTTTCTAGCCCAAGAAAAATCAAGACACAAAAGCTGATCATCTCTTCCCCAAACTTTTACTCAAGCAGTTAAGAGTCTGATGTACAGAATTACCAGATCTGTGCAGCAAAACATGAACTGGAATGAAAGGGAAGAGCACTTCCTGACTGTCTCAGTTCACAGCTCTGCAGTTGCTAGTATACTCAGTGCAAGGAGTAATACAAGACAGAAAACAGAATCATCTCTTTCAGCTGCTCAGACCAATATGTGACTAAGTCAGATGCCACATCCTTAACAGGTGCACAACTTGTGAAGTGCTTTTTAGGGCTATACCCCTCTCTGTACACGCCTTTTTATGGGTGCAACAAAACTCCTAGATGGTTTGACTGCAGTAAATAAAGCCACCTACTTTGTTTGCTTTTGCTCTGAATACAGTGCTATATTCTTCATGCAGTTCCTTAATAAATAAATCAAACTAAGATACCAGCAAAGCTCACTTCTTTTAAATACTACTGTAAGAGAAACAACAGCCAAATAGTTTAACAGGCTGAACTATTCTGTTTTATGTTCCCCTATTACTGCCACTGCATGGGGTTGTTCACTGGTCACATGGTGATAGCTATTATTTTTTACTTCAGAGTTGTATCAAAAGGCAGCCAAAAACACTAGTTTCCAACAAAAGTGCCATGGAAAGAATTGTTGAAGTTGCTTGAGAAATTGATTTGGGAACAGAATGGTATGATTCGCTCTTAAAAAGCAATCCATGCTACAGAAAATTTTGGAAGCCTCGTGAAATCCCAGGCACTGGACAAAGCGCTCAGCGAGATCCACTAGTCTGCTTTCTAGATTCATGATAAACAGCTACATTTCAAGGTCTGTTAAAAATTGCTTGTTGCCCCAGTACCTGTATATGGTCATTTTAGAGCCTCAGGAAATGACAAACAAGTTTTCCAAGCTTTGGCCCTACTGCAGCAGAGAACACTCACGTTCTACCGTAATTCTGAAGAATTCTCTACATCAGGACAGCAAACTGTCCTTCAGAAGGTAACCCGTCAAATTCCACTGAGGATATGCACTGATTTGCAGTTCCTGACGGGTTTCTAGTTATTATCAGTTGTTCTGATTTCTAGTTGTTATCAGATAAAAATGCAGCACAAGACTGAAGAAATGGTAATTATTTCAGTTACTTGTTATAACTTCATGACTTCATTCCAATATTTTATGGTAGTGCTATTCTACATTTCGAAGCTTCCCTAGAAAATCTTACCATGATTTGGGCTCCCCAAAATGCAAGTAATTAATACTGTAGAGATCCATGTCCTCGGTGTGCCAAGCAAAGGAAGTTTTCCACATGCCAAAATATAGGTAAGGAGTATTCACTCCTTCAATGGTTATGCCGCTCTCATTCTCCACAATATCCAGGATTGTGTTCAATCTGCCAATATTCCATGCATCTACATGCTGCAAAACATAAGCCTCATGTCAAACAAGAATTACAAAGAAGAGAACCCCACTGCTGAGATGACAGTTGCAAAAGCAAACACACACTTGTGAAACAGCACATCACAGAATCACACAGCCCAAGCTGTGAGCTATTTTACCTAAACATGAAGTTTTGCTTGGTGTAGCTTACATACTGTTTGCTAACTAGTCCTCATGGAACAGAAAAAAGTTACCAGCAAACATAATGATTAGGAAAGAGAAATAATCACGAAACTACAAACTTAACAGAGCAGAGAACAATAGCTGATGTTGATTGAGCTTGAACTGGTGTCTAAATCCTCTTGAACAAAACCTCTTTTCATTCCAAACATCTTTTTAAAGAGAAAATCATGGTAATTTAGGAGACAAGCAAGCCAGATGCAAACTCTTTTTTGACATTTATCATCCTACCACATAATGGCTACAGAGCTGTCCCACACAAATGCATGCACCAGTGAATGCCAAAGCAGTGTGTATCCACTGATCAACACTTCCAACTCTCATAAGCCTTTCAGGACAAAGCAACACTTGGGCAACAGTGGCTTCTAATTTTCTCAACTAAACTCCATTATACTGAAGCGCTAGTAAAGGTCCCTTAGGACACTACCTCTGTCAGTCTTCTTTAACTACCTGGGTTAAATGGAGAGTATGTTATAAACACACCGTTTATTGTGTCCTCACCTACTCCAGAAGCTGGAACTATTGTTAACTCTTCCCAAAAGGTAAGAGTCAAATGCTGCATTAGTATCCACGGCATGCAATACACCAGGGTAGGTTTACCTGAAAACCAAAACAGTTTTCCTACCTTGTCATAAAGTGTGCCATTAACATCGGCCCCGTAGATGGGGGCATTGAATGTAAGGTTTTTCCAGTATTTTCGTTCAAGGTCTTCAAAGTCTGTGTACCGGGGTGTGCAGTACCTGAAAAAAAAACAACAAAGGTACTAAAGATTTTGCAGTTTGATATTTGACGAGTCTAAACCAACATTTTACATTATGGAAACAATTGAAAGCTACAATAAAAGCAACTAATGTGTGTTAGCAGCCAGCCAGACCCCTTGACCACCAGAACAGCAATGAGAGCAGCCACAACTCTATCCCTGTGAGACTCGGGAACAAAGTATCAGGAAGGAAGTTACTTTCTCCATTTCTCAGTTTACTTTCATTTTTGTACGCTTATCTGGGGTTCGAACAATTTCACTTTCTATCTGCAGCTTCTAAGTAGCAACAATTCAAACCCAGAAATGATAAAAACGACTTGAAAAGGAAAAAAATACAAAGTTTTTCTGCCTTTCATTTTCTGTGAAAGTAATAAACATTCACAGACTTACCTGCTAGTAAACTGGTTAAGCATGCTCAGTTTACCAGCAAAATAGTTGCTTTTGATGCCCATTCCCTACTAACTGTATAGTGGACTCTTTGTGCAGCACTGGGAGATCAAATTTACACTCTTAATTTAATGTGTGTCTCTCTCCCTCTCTCTCTCTCTATTCCAGACAATTACGTATATAACATAGAACAGTAATTTCCATTAAATTACTCTATTAAACAGAATTTTGAAATACCTGATGTGTGCTGCTCTTGCCAGATAAAACAAGCTTTGATGGACTGACTGCAGCTGGCAACTCCAATGTTATTTCTAAGTAGTAATTGCAAAGGCTGTTTTCCTTAAACTCTAAACTTTTAAACTTATCTTGTCTCTGTCTCCTTTTTCATATCAAGAACATTCTCCACCACTCAGAAAATATTTCAATGGTCTAGCTACTGGAGACAGACAGGCAGGAGTCCACACCACAAACAGAAAGTTCTGCTTTACATATCCTCTTGCTGCACAAGTGACAAAGGTCCCCATCCACAGAGCCCATTGTACAAGCACCTCATCTGCTCAGTGCATGACATTCACACCCCTGACTGGCACCAGGCAATACGCAGGACCCGGCCCCTGTGGGAACCTGTGGATGCCCCATCCCTGAAGTGTTCAAGGCCTGGCTGGATGTGGCCCTGAGCAACCCGGTCTTGAGGAAGGTGTCCCTGCCCCTGACAGGGCGGGGAACCAGACGATCTTTAATGTCCCTTCCAACCCAAACCATTCCATGACTCTGTGTGCCCGGGGCCGGCCGTACTTGTCGCTGTTGGCGATCCTGCGGAACTCGCGGACGGTCATGGCTTTCTTCTGGATGTTGTACTGCGTGAAGAGCCCGGACTGCCCCGTCACCACCTGCTGGATGGGCGCGGGGATGACGAGCTCGTCGATGTCATCGTAGCACCGCCGGGGCTTCCACTCCTTGGGCGGCACGATCTGCGGGGACACACGGGCCGGGAGCGGCGGCCGCGGCCGGGGAGCGCGTCAAAGTCGGGGAACTCGGGCCGAGCCCCAGCCGGGGCACGCCCGCCCCACCGGCGCCGCGGCGTAAACAAAGGGCGGAGGCGGCCG